>JAJIBD010007461.1:0-109246 GCA_021461705.1 Cryptotis parvus | reverse complement strand
GAGGCAGAGGCCCTCAAAAGTACGACTAGGTGTAGTACCTGGCTACCACAGTTACTGTGGGGGTAGCCCAGGTGCCCCTGGTACTACAGGGCCTGAGTAGCATCGTATCCTTGGGTCCTTGCATTGAATTCCCAGGTGGTTCACCAAAAATCAACTGGAGGTTCTGGGGCCTCCTGAGCATCACTGGGGAAACTTTCCATGCTCCTAATGTCATATTCAGTTCCTCAGGCACAATTAGAAGCTGCATGCAGCCTGTAGCTAATAGCTGCTTTATTGGAAAATACAGAAATAAAATGTTCCTATTGTTCTATAAAGCTCTGCTGGTCGTCAAGGTTGAACTAGTTAGCTACTAGATTTCCCCCTGCTCTGAGATTGTGTACTTAAAGTGAATAATGCCTTGAGTGCCCTCAGCCACCCATACTGGGCCGTGGATGTGCCAGAAGCTTTCTTCCTCCTTCCCTGGATGGAGCATGAGACCTGGGGATGAAATCTTTCAGTCAAGTTGCTTCTGTGAAGATGCATTCGTCCGAGGTCAGAGACATAGTAGAGGATAAGGGCTTGCTTGTGTGGTGCATCCCGGGTCAGGCTCAGAACCACTAGGAATGATTCCTGAGCGTAGGTGAGGTAAGCCTGAGCACAACTGGGGTGTAGTCCCCTCGAAGTTCCTGCCCCCTGCAAAAGAAAAATATAGTAGTTGCAGAATAAAAGAGCTGGAGCCCTCAGCTGGTTTATCTCGTTATATTTGCATGTATAAATTAATACAACTCATTTTGCCTTGTCCGGCTTTATCTCTTTCACTAAGTGTCTGGATTGTCCCATTTTCCATGTGTGCGTGATTCAGGTACCAGAGGTTTTTGTCATTTCGACACAGACACCTGATCCAGAGATTGAGATTAACAACGTGGGAACATCCAGTGATTCTTACAGCAGTGGGAAACAGGGGAACAGATTTTTGTGTTACGGTGAATAGGAGAAATGAATGGCCAAAAAACAAGACCAAAGTTCCGGATGCACAGTTTGGCTTGTCAGTGTGTTTGGTTCTTTGTGCTGCTTTTCTGTGGGACTTTTCTAAATACTATCGTAAAACTGAGCACTGAGCACCCCAGCTCTTCAGTTACCTGCCCCTTTTTTCTTTCCTAGTGCTCTCATCCCTGCTAGCAAACGCCCTTATTTGCTTGTCTTTCTTCTCTGTTACTGTGCTGAATGTAGTGAAAAGGATCCTACCTGCCTTGTGCGGTGGAATTTTCAGTTAACAGCAATTGAAAGAGTCAGCAAAAGAGTGCACCATTTGCTGCACTGAGCTGACGGCTGAGCTTCTTCATAGGAGGCAGGTGGCAGAGATGCTGTGAGGAAAAAGGGGGAGGCAGGGAAGCAGGTAGCTGCCCGGGAGTCTGAATGGTCGGAAATGGGGCCCAGGACAAGCATCTAGATCTGGCTTTAGGCGAGCTCCTATAGAAGTGGAAGGTTTTGCACAAGAGCAGCTAATGGGCAGGCATGCCCTGCCCTAGCTTAAGTTGAGTCTGAGTCAAGAGAAAGGGTTGCTTCAGATGGAGTGTGGGGCCCTGTGACCCGGGAGGATTGCAGGAGAGGACTCTGGTGCCAGAGGACATTTCACCCAGAGCTCACTTTCAGAGTGAGTGTGGGTGTGAGAGGGGTGGGAGGAGTCGGCTGCCCGACAGTTGTGAAATGCCAAGGGGTGCTGAGGGCATGGGTGAGGTAGTAATGGCCTACAGCAGTGCTCCCTGAGGGAGGCATGGCTCTGTCTAACCAGTACTGTTGGTCTGGGCATTGCACTGTAAATAGCATGGCTTCACTGAGAACCGAACATTAATCCTGAATCAGTTGCCTTTATTGAAAATGGGGTTGGGGGTGCATGGCTGAGAGACGGAACAGCAGTAAGGTGCTGGCATTGCATGCGGCTTGCCGGATTGGATTCCCTGTACCACATATGGTCCCCTGAACACCTCTGGCAGTACCAGGACTAATCCTGAGAAGAACCGGATGTGCCTGCCCCCCCACCCAAAGGGAAAGTTTCCATTTAACTTGCGCTTTCTGTAGGGAAATCTCATCTTTTTCTCCCTTTCCCCCACTACCACAGCTCTGAAGCAGCCCCCATTGCCCCCAGGTCTGTCTCTAGGGAAGAACTGGGTTACTGTCATTGCTTATTAGTCGTGGTGGTGGTGGTTTTCCCCCATTTTGGGGCCACACCTGACTGTGCTCCGGCTGGGTTTAGTCCTGTCCGTACTAAGGGGACTGCGCTCCTGGTAGTACTTGTAGGACCATATGCCATTCCAGGGATTCAAACTGGGGCCAGCCACTGCAAGGCAAGTGCCTTAAGCCCTGTATTGTCTCTCGGACTCAGGTAATTATATTCTTTGAGGTTGCTACAAATATTGCCCAAGAAAACTTTCAGCCCTAGCTTTGAAAAGGAAATGCAAGATAAGTTCTACAAAACCTGGCTCCTGGCATTTCCTTCTCAGTGGTGCGTGGGACCTGCAGCACTCAGCCCTGTAGTTGGTGCTCTTCTCTGAAGAGTACTGATTGGACCCAGCAGTGCTCGGGGCCACCAGGGTTACCCCCGTTGTTGCTCCAGGAGCCGCGTGGTGCAGGGGATGAGATTCAGGGCCTTGCCAGGGTGTGGACTATGCACTCCGGCCCTTGGAGCTGCTTCCCTTGGCCCTGCTATAATATTTTTCCACCAAATAGCCATACATGGCCTTGTTTATGTTTCCAGATAACTTACTGAATGCATAATGCTGATTCACTGATAGCAAACTCAAAGGCCAACAGCATTTTTACAAATGCATTTTTGTAAGATATGTTCTACTTGTACACTAATGGACAGCAATTCAGCCGAAACTTGGGTAATGAAATCATCCACAAAATGCCCCAAATGCCCCCCCAACCTCACTCCCAAAATGTCCTTAACTTGACTTGCAAATGACCCTTAGTTTGAGAGCTGAGAGGAGAGGGCAGGGCCCCTGCTGAAATCCTCACGGATGGCCAGGAAAGCCCATGGGAGTTTTGATACCGAGATCACAGATCATCTAGAGTATATAGAAAATGCCCAAATATGGAATCGTAAATAGTGTGGATGGGGGGGCCGGAGCGATAACACAGCAAGGGAGGATGTTTGCCTTGAATGCAGTCGACCTGGGTTCAATCCCCTGGCATCCCATATGGTTCCCAGCACCACCAGGGAGTAATTTCTGAGTGAAAAGCCAGGAGTAACCCCCTGAGCATCGCGGTGTGACCCAAAAAAGTGAATGAATGAGGAAGGAAGAAAGGAAGGAAGGAAGGAAGGAAGGAAGGGAAGGAAGGAAGGAAGGAAGGAAGGAAGGAAGGAAGGGAAGGAAGGAAGGAAGGAAGGAAGGAAGGAAGGGAAGGAAGGAAGGAAGGAAGGAAGGAAGGAAGGAAGGAAGGAAGGAAGGAAGGAAGGAAGGAAGGAAGGAAAGGAAGGAAGGAAGGAAGGGGAAGGAAAAGGAAAGGGGAAGGAGGGAGGGAGGGAAGGAGAAGGAGGGAGGGAGAGGGAAGGAGGAGGGAGGAGGGAGATCACTGGACTGTACCTGGCAGATGACTAAATATGAGAACAGGGAGCTGTGCCAGGCCATAGAGAAATGAGATTAAATGGGTTTCTTACCTCAAAAAATTGATCTTTGAAATTTCAAGAAAAGCATGAAGTGATCCACTGTGACAGAAGTTGGGGTTTAATGGACTTCTTGCCCTCCTACAAGCAAAGCCCAGAACAGGGTACAGAAGAATTCTCTGTGGGTATTTTCTCCTCTCTTGTCCAGGGCTCCAGCACCCAGAGGCACCCAGGGAGGCACCATGTGTCAGGGCATCCCTGCTGACCTTCCCAAGCTCTCCTGTGTTATGGTAGCTGTGTTCTTGCCAGCCATAGGCTGAGATGGTCTGAGTTTCCTGCCAGGCTTTGTAAACATTGTTCTCTCCACCAGTGCCACTTAGTACTGTCCAGTGAGTCTCTTGAATGAGAAGAGCAGTGAACCTCAGGCCCTTGAACCAAAACAACAGAGCTCTGCCCAGTTACTTCTGGTCCTGATCCACAGCTCCTGGCTGATCGAAACTTATTTGGGGATTATTTACAATCTTTTTGGGGAGTCTGTTAGCAAGTGTTACTTATCCCAGTTGGAATAACTGATTTGTACATTTTACTAAAGAAATATTCATGGGTTTAGTTACAGATTTTCAAGGAGATGTTTAAGTATGTGTCATAGTAATATGTCCAGAGTAACCTTCTGAAATGCAAAACAAATTGGAATTTTGAAATTCATCTAGTCCAAAGATTTCTAATAAGGCATTGTTGACCTGTGGTAGAATTTGGGGACTTTGTTTTGTTTTGGTGGATTGGGACCAGGGATGGGCAGGGAAGTTGGTTGTTTTCCCTCATCAGAGATCCAGACCCTGGTAGGTCAGGATTGCTTTGGCGTATGCAGCAGCACTGAGAATTAAGCTCCCAGTCACACTCTTGTCCTATTTTTTTTAAGGCTCCGTCTTGTTTTCCAGACCCTTGTCATGGGTCCCTAAAAGCAGGGCCCTCAGCAATACCTCCGCACTTGCAGGTACCACTGGTGTTGGAACTCACCACTTCCTGTTTGCCAGGCAACTTCTTGGAGCCACGTAACCATCTTCTGAATTCCACATTTACATCATTCTAAAGACAATTGGAATTTATTTAGGAGTGAAGTAGCCGGAGGCGTGTTACAGTCTTTGCTAATGAGAGGGAGTTAAGCAGCAGTCTAATGTTTTAACTCCTGAGGGAATAATGTGTATACAAAGGGGTTGTTTTCCACACGAGCTGGGAATGGCTCTGTTTATGAATAGGAGATTTAAATAATGGTGACACAGTCGATTAATGTTGGAATTTTACAAGAAGTATAAAAATGTTTCATTTGGGTCTCTTATATTCACATGCATATATCAACAGGTGCATTGGTGGAATTTATTAGGTAAAGAGTCCCAAACTTCAGAATTTATTTGAACAGTTTGACTCGGAAGATGTGTTGTTAAGATATACCCTTCTGTTAAAAATAGACCTGTCGGGGCCGGAGCCATAGCACAGCTGGTAGGGCGTTTGCCTTGCATGCGACCAACCCACCCCCAGCATCCCATATGGTCCCCCAGCACCGCCAGGAGTAATTCCTGAGCAAATGAGCCAGGAGTAACCCTGGAGCATTGCCGGGTGTGACCGAAAAAGAAAAAAAAAAAAAAGACCTGTCAAAAATCAGTTAAAAAAAAAAATCCCTAAGGGCTGGAGCAATAGTCCAGCGGGTAGGGTAGGGTGTTTGCCTTGCACGGCTGACCTGGGTTCGATCCCCAGTATCCCATTTGGTCCCCTGAGCACTGCCGGGAGTAATTCCTGAGCGACTGCCAGGTGTGACCCAATAAGCTTTAAAAAAAAACCCAAATAATTAGGGTGACTCTTCTAATAATGAAGTATCTGAAAATAATCTTATCTCTATCTCCCCTAAAGAGAGAGGAGGTTTTCTTTTCCTTGTTATTGTATAAATTTAACTGAGATTTGCAAATCTAGATTGGAATCTTATAAACCTTTGTGTTTGTTTTCAAAAAGCTATTTTGAGAATTCCTGCTTTATTTCCTCCGTATGGTATATGGATTAAACCAGATAGGTCACTTGGAGTAGGATATTCCTTCAAGCATATAGAGATGCCTGCTGGCTTGTTCTCAGGGAACATGAATAGTGTGTATATCTAGATAATATGGGATATGAACCCAATAGAGGAAATAAGGGGCATATATGATGGGAACTCTTTGTACTATTATCTTTGTAACTTTTATGGCATCTTAGAGTTATTCAAAAAATTAAGTTCATTAAAAAATAAATTAATAAATTGGGGAAAGCTTAAACAAGTAACAGGCTTTTTTTTTAAGTATGATAGAAGTTGAAAAGGAAGAATTCCCAACTTTGAGTAGAGACTATACCCACCAAAGGGGAAAGTGTAGCTGAACAAGTTGGTATAAAGTTTCCCAGGTAGGGCTGGTGAGATCGTACAGAGGATAAGGCACTCTCTCCTCACACAGAGCCAGCACCAGCAGGAGTGACCCTTGAGCACAAAGCTGGGAGTTCTGAGCACTGCTGGGTAGACATCCTCTCAGGTTATTTTTCCAGATTAGTTTCTATGATCTCTGTACATATACTTGAAAAATGTATAACTGGAATTTGCTTTTTGCATCCTGTCCTGTGACACTTTTTTTCCTACTAAATACTAAATCAAAGAATTAGTTTCTAGAGATATGTTATCATTTTCCACTCGATTTTTAAAAATTCACGTGGAATTTTTATGGGAATGTGGACACACTTATTTCAACCCTCTGTTCTAAAAGATTTTGTTGAGGCTCTTTCAAACATGGGGCAGGGCCAGAAAGTACAGACCTTGCAAGAGGCCAATCCCAAATCGATCCCCAGAACCACATATGGTCCCTCAGACACTACCAAGAATGATCCCTGAGCACAAAGCCAGGAGTAAACCTTGAGCATCTTCCAGATACGGCCCTCCCACCCCTAGTCCCGAGTCGGGGTTCCACATGTCCTGGCATGCTGACCTGAGAGCTGGCGTTCGGAGGAGGACAGCCTCGCTCCATAGCTCCTGATGAAGGAGAACTCTGGGGAGGAGGGAGTTCATGTGGATGACTGCTGCACACATTTTCTGAGCACTTTCCCCTTGGACCATTGCTGAGACAGTCCTAACCTAGCATTTGCACTTACAAGATGCTCTGGAAGCTGGAGACGACTCCTACGGGGTGACGCTGACTTCCCCTTGGGGGGTGATGTTTTTAAATAGCCTTATTAGATCTTTGGATTGGCCTAGCCGGTACCGTTAGCTTCAGAATAGCAGGCTGACGCTGGGAAGTCTTAGCTTTGTGACTGCCTGTGAGAGATGCAGAACCATAACTGTTTTCTCGTAGGAAAGCCAAGGCCCCAAACTTCGCTTTCTAGGGCATATTAACCTTGGTTCAGGCTGATGGGGAAGAGGCAAAGCTTACATGGTACATCAGACATTTCACAGTTCTAGAAAAATCAAGAGGGAGAGGTAGTGTAGCAGGTAGGGGCTTTCCTTTGTACTTGGCTGACCTGGGTTCATTTCCTGGCATCCCGTTTGGTCCCTTTGAGCACCACCAGGAGTAATTCCTGAGTGAGTAGCCCAGGAGTAACTCCTGAGCATCGACGATGGTCAACAAAGCAAAAAAGAACAAAGAAAAACCAAGCCATTGAGCAAGCAGTGTGTTGCCGCCACGCTATTTTTAGAGTGGGGTTACCATTATGAAATGCCAACTGCCTTGCCCTTCCCTTTATTTGTGCGATGGGCGCTCCAGCAGACATTCTCACTGTGCCTTGTCATGGTGGGTATTGAGTGCATGGTGCTTTGGAGATATGTTGCCTCCTCTTCATGAGGTCAGCAGACCAACACTTGAGTGTTTCCTGTCTCGGTATTGTAAAAGCAGCAGAATTCAAACTTTTCTATTTTGTAACCAAGGAACATGTTCGCATTTACAACAAGCACAGAAAAGAAATAAGCACATGAAAGCACTTGACCCAGTCTTGCTTCCTTCTGAGTATGCCAGGAATTTTGGAAGCAGCACTCTTTCAAGATGGGGAAATGGAGACAAAAATAGGACATATTCGAAAGTTAACCAGAACTGCCACTTGGTCAGATCCGAAACTGTCCTAGAACACCAAGATATAGTATGTCTCAGTGTAAGCAGCTAGAAGGGGGTGGGGGGGAATAACAGTCCAGTGGGTAAGGCAACTTGTTTTGTATGTGGCTGACCTAGGTTTGATCCTTGGCACCCCATATGGTCCCCCTGGGACCATAAAAAAATGCTAGAGGGCTAAGGGCTGAGTGACCCCAGTGGGCTGTCCCTGACACCACTAATGGGTTCCAGGCACATGGAGAGTTTGTGCCCACTCAGCCTTCTGGATGGGGCCAGGGCAGTCAGTTCACAATGGGTGAACTGTCGTCACAAGTCCAGAAACACAGGACTTCTGGCAACTGCTCAGCAAAGCATGCACTCCGCGCCTTAGAGCTGGATCTTAAACTCTTTACGATCTTGACCTCTCTGTGCTTTGCTGTATTAATTTGCCAGCACTAGAACAAATGACCACACGCTGGCGGCTCTGCCCCTGCCCAAGGGTCGATTCTTATGGTTCTAGAAGTAAGAACAGAATCGGGCTGTTAGCAGGGTGGGTCCTCCCAGAGCTTGAGGGCGAATTTGTTCCTTCCCTTTCTTCTCAATTCCTGAGCTGTTGCCAGAAGTCCTGTGTTTCTGGGCTGTTGACACGTCACTGGGAGTCTCCTCCACTATCATTAGGTGACTGTCTCCTGTTCCATTTCTTTATGCGGTGTTCTTTCAAGGATACTCTCCCTCTGAGCCATCAGATTTGGGGGGCTACCCTAATCCACTATGATCTTGATTTAGTAACATCTGCAAAAAGCATGTCTCCCTGTGAGCTCACCTACTTGTTTCGGGTCAGATCTTCGTGAGAGGTGTAGTTGAAATCTGCACTTTTGTAATGCCCGCTCTGCCTGGTTTATCAATTTATTTATTGTTTTGGTTTGGGGCCACACCCAGCTGTACTCAGGGCTTACATCTGACACTGTGCTCTGGGGTCACTACTGGTAGTGCTTAGGAGACCATGCTGAGTGCCAGAGATTGAACTGGGCTTGGCCATGTGCTAGGCAAGTGCTTTACCCAGTATGTTCTCTCCAGCTCTCCACTTCATTCGAATCAAAGAGCCATTTCATCTGAACAGTTAATAGCTCAAAATACTCAATCAGTCAGCAACACTCTTATTTTCACATGGGTAAATAATAGAAATAACTGTAGAAATGACATCAGAACTGTCAGAATCATTCAGGTACAGTGTAAACCAATGTGCAGCACTTCTTAGGATAATCTTAGAGAAGAAACAGATAGAGATCTGCCTTGAGCCCAGAGTCTGTATTTTTCATTATTATATCCTGTCTATCCTACACAATGTAGTGTTGCTATTAAATTACTTAGCCAGCTATTTATTTTCACTTATAAATTACTTATTCCCTGCCTTGTACTAGAAATTATTTAAAGCATTGTGTGTGTGTGTGTGTGTGTGTGTGTGTGAGAACAGATAGCGTAGTTAAAACTGTGGCTAAAGAAGGTAAAAACAGAGGTGAAACTGTCGGGAAGCTACTGGGGTCCCCAGTAATATCAGGAAACGAGTTCCCTCCCTACCTCTGAGGCCAGCAGGGAATGGATGAAAACTCAGGAGTCCAGCATAGTTCCAAAAGACATTTACTAAAACAAGCTCCGCTGCTACAATCCAAGATAATGTGATTCCCCAGCTCTCTAGCTCTTATGTTAAAACACTGGGGAGTGTGGGGAGAGCAAGTGAGAGCTGATATAAAGAAATATATCTTAATGGACATATATTCATGGGGGAGAAACACATCATAATTTCATGGGTTTCATGCAACCTAGATAGTACCCACAAGGTCTGTCTATTTTTTGTTCTGCAACAAAGTGATTCTGAGTGTCTTGTCCTCTGTTTACTGATAAGGTCATGCTCGCCTGCTTAAGGGCAAACTAGTATGATCCTTCCTTTGATCTAAAACTCATGTAGCCAGGGGTGGTGGTCTCCCTGACGTCTCTGTGGCCCCATTTTACCTAACTGTCCCATGCTGGAGCCAGTGGGTATTAAGAGGAATTGTGCCCAATCTAGATAACTTTGAAATCACAGTAGAGATTATAATAAAATTTCAGAAGTTACTGATTCAGAGTCAAAATGACTCTTGTAACTGCCACATCCTCCATCAGTGCTTACACAGAAGAGAGATCTCATTAGCATGAGCCCTGGCTTAAGAACATGTAAATAGGGGCCAGAGCGATAGCACAGCGGTAGGGCATTTGCCTTGGCGTGGGACCGACCGGTTCAATCCCCAGCATCCCATATGGTCCCCCAAACACTGCCAGAAGTAACCCCTGAGCATTGCCAGGTGTGGCCCAAAAAAGAAAATAAAAGAACATGTAAATAGCTCAGACTGTACTTAGATTAAACAGCAAAGATCCAAGCTAGCTAGACCTCATCATCCAACATAAAACAAACAAAAAAGGAGAGGGGAAGGAAGGAAGGTTAATGCCACCAATGCTAGGGAGTCACATTTTGAACTTTCTAACAGCCGGTCTAGTTGAAAATACCTTCTGAGTCACACAATTTCAAGGGTTTCCTGGGGCCGGTTTCTAAGCTTGAGGCCAGTGAGACTCTGAGTTTGATCCCTGGTATCACCCTCCATGTGAGTTTAAGTCTAGTGGTTCTGCTCTTTGGGGATCCCTAGTACTACCACAAAGTATGTGATCTATGGCATACCGGAGCACCACAACCAACTATGTGTGATCCCTGGTCATTTCTGGCACAGTAACAGAGAAGGAAGAAACTATGTTTTGTTAGGAGAAACTGAGTTTACAAGTGTATGAATACATGAAGAGGGAGATGGATGGTACTGCTTGCGCCTTTAGCTCTGCCTCTAGTAATGTGACCATCTGACGCCTCTGTGAACCCATTTTACCTGTAGGCTAATTCTCATTCCTGTCAGTTTTATTGCCTTGCTTTATGTGTCTGTAGTTCACTGTGTCAGAGTTGAGTGATGGCATTTGTTTATCCTCTACTTAGGACTAAAGCTCAAGAAACTTTAAACAAACGGCTTAATTTTAGAATTATTGAACTGTCCTGTTGGGGAACATTTATTGATGCAATTGTGGGCTGTAATCCTGGAGAAACTTTTGATGGAGACGCATTCTGAGATTTTCGCGAGCATTTATTACTACCTTCAGAGCCTCATAGTGTGTAACATAGCTCAGGACTTGATGGTGGCAGGGCCTACCATCATATGTTGCTCTATTGTTGGCTGAGACGCTGTGAGGTGGTACAGACTGGCTACATTTTTTCCCCTTAATTTTTATTATAACACCGTGAGCTATACAATTACAAGGATGTTCATAATTGGGTCTCTGTCATACAGTGTTCCAGCACCCATCCCTCCACAGTGCCCCATTCCACCCACCAATGTCCAAACATTCCCTCCCACCCAACCCCAGCCTGCCCCTATAGCAGGCTCCTTTTCTTTCTCTTGATCTCTTTCTCTATGTTCTCTGTATTTCTCTCTCTCTTCTCTTACACTTTGTGGCTTGCCCTACAGATATTAACGGTTTTACTATGTCTTTATGTGTATATTCAATAGTGTGTTCTAGTGTGACATTATAATTCCCCATTCCCCATCAACCTTCCCAGTTTGTTGCAACTAAAATGAACCTTACAGTGTATAAATGTGAAAAATCCTGGGAAGAATCTGATCCTAACTTCCATTATTGTCTAAGTCTGTCACACAGCTGCTCTGGCGGCCGCATGCCGACAAAGCTGTGGGTCTGGAGTGTCTCTTGACCGGTGTTGCTGGCTGTGGAAGCTGGAACTCGCAGCCATGTCCAACATGGAGGTGGAGGAATGGGAGGAGGAGTCCAAATCCCTGCTCCAAGTCCGGCCAGTGTGGCCCCCTGCACATGTGTGCGAACCCTTGGAGCTATGATGAACTCGGCCAGGGGCTGAGCCATTTATTGCCCTCCGAAACCCCATGGGCCGCTCCAGGTGGGGGCCGAGCAGCACAAATTGCTACATTTTTATAAGAAGATACTGTTTATTTTGTGAATTTTACAGTTATTTTGGGACTGGAGAAATAGTACAGCAGGTAAGGCACTTGCCTTCCAAACAGCTGACCTGGTTTGCTCTCCCATCAGAAGTGATGGGAAGTGATCCTTGAGCTCAGAGCCAGCAGTCCCTAAGCACCACCAGTTGTGTCCCCAAAGCAAAATAAAATTTCCTTGATATACTTTATATGCCATTTCAAGGGGATAAGACTTCTTTTCTCCCAGAGACTTGTGGGGAAATAGGCTCCATATAGGTTACTTTCTCTCTCCTCATTCTCTTTCACACTGTGTCTTTCCTCCACTCAGCACGTTACAGGAAGGTTTGTCTTCTCCTTAAGAGTTAAGTTGCATTGAGTTCTTAAGCTGCCCCTTCCTCCCTCCCTCTCCTGCCTGCCCCCCTACCCCCACCGCAGCAGTTGAAAAGAATTGACCCTTGAATTTGGAATTCTGGAATTTCAGTCTGAACGCAACTCTTCCAGTATAAAATCCCTGAAATTTAGAAGCTGTGTCTCAGCAGCCAACCATACCAACTGCATTTATCAGATGGAGGGATTGGAGTTGCTAGTTCCCCAGCATCTGTCTAGTGCTGTCACCTACGTGTGCTATGCAGGACATTCGTCCTATTTATGAATAGTGTTTATTTGACTTGAGACATGACAGCAGTTAGGCCAGAGAGATGGTGTAGTGGTAAGGCACTTGCCTTTCATTCGGCCTTTCCACATTTGATCCCAGCACTGCATATGGTCTCCAAGCACTGCTAGAAGTGATTGCTAAGCACAGAGCAAGGAGTAGCAAGAAGCAAGCCCTGAGAACTACCAGGTATGGACCAAGTCCAACCTGCAAGAAAGAGAGAGAGAGAGAGAGAGAGAGAGAGAGAGGAGAGAGAGAAGAAGCAATGGGAATCAAATATAAAGTTTTTTTTTTATCAAACCATTTAAAAAAGCACCTAATCGTTAGTTCCCATTCTAGCATAACCTTTTCTCCTTAGCATCTTTCCCATCCACCCTTCTCCTTAGATTTTGATGTTGAATGTTAATATTGTACAGTGTAAAGAAATTTTAAAATGAGAAAAAAAAATCAAAGATTTCATGAGGAATTAATATAGGAGCTGTACTTAAATGAGTTGTGAAAATTTATTTCACTGACCCGACTTGATATGGCTTAAATAACTTATCTTGCAGGTTTTTTTCCCCCTGTATTAAGTTAATAGCTTCTTGTTCAGAAAGATCAATTGTTAATGACTGAGCTGGAAATGGTTCTCATTATTATAGAATAATGGCAGACTATTCTCTGTTCATCTGTACATCAACTAGTATTGATTTTTCCTGGCAGCATTCTGAGAAAAGTTTCGTTAGCTACTTATAGCTAAATGCATTAATTACCTATGAAATCAATCCACATCGGGTCTGTTCGAGGCGGGATTTTGTGATGGATTTTTTACAGTAAGGAAGAAGTATAATTATGTCATCATTATCATTTTGTCAGCCTTTAAAAACGAAAGTTGATATGCTCTATTTTTTATCCCTGATAAATTGTGTATATGTGTCCTTTGTAGCTGTGTATCTCACAGTGATTCAATTGAAAAAGGAAAGAGACCAAGACAGGGGGCTGTGGCTCAGCTTGCCTTGCATGTGTGAGGCTGTTTGATCCCCAGCACTCTCTCACATCACTGAGCACGACCCCAGCACCAGAACCAAATGTGTGAGCACCACAACCAAGGGTGCAGCCCCTGGCATTCTGCACTGTGTACTGGTGTCTGACTCCTGATACGGCAGCAACAGCTACGACTACCAGAAAGAAAGCATAAGATTTCTGGAATCGCCTCGTGGGGTTGTGTCCTGCATCACCATTTTCTGGCTCTGTTGTGGAGTGTGTAGTATCCAGCAGGTTAGCAGGCCTTGGCAGAGGAAAGGCAATCTCGTCTGGTACTACAAGATTTAAAGTAGGCTGCAGGAAGTGGTGAAAAGTTGATTGATCATTGGAGACAGAACTCTCCGGCATGAAAAGGAAGACCGGCTTCTGTGTAGACCCAGTTCCCGCTCTATGCCAGGACTTCTCTTGCACTTTGTTTTGGCTCTTTACTAAGGCCAGACCTTTCCATTCCCCAAGTTTGGTCATCAAATGGAAAATAATTGAGGAAATCTTACATCATATTAGCTATGGTAAAGTCAGATACTTTCAACTATTACTATTAGTCTCTCCTGGTGGTTGTATCTATTGTGATTTGTCAAAAAGTAATTTAAAAAAAATCTCAATATATTTCAGGTCTAAAGTGGGAGTTCTTTATTTTGTTTTTTAAAGTTTTATGGTAGAATAACCTTTCTGAGAGCTTACAAAGAAGTACCTGCTTTCCTTGTCATTTTATTAGACTATCAACACTGTTATGATCTAGTCATTATGTCTATGAGATACTGAATCTCTTTGTAATAATACAGGTAGCTGTTCTTCACTTAGATACTGTAAATACTACTAGCAACTCATGTGTTTGTTGAGTATTTCATAGCATACCTTGTTAATTAACAGTGTTACTTGACAAGACTTCTTATTTTTTGGTGGGGAAGAGCCCCACAGCAGGCAGTACCCGGGCTTATCCCTGGATCTGTGCTCAGGGATCAGTCCTGATGGGGCTCAGGGGACCATACGCAGAGCCAGGGGGTTGAACCAAGTTGGGCGGCACACAAGGCAGGCACCTTAGCCCTTGTGCTGTCTCTTCAGCTCCTGGTCAAGACTTCTTGATATGAGCTAGCCTGTCTGTTTGGGATATTACTATAAGAAACCACTGACTGCTTTAAAGAGGTACTTTGGGAAATGAAAAGGCCATTGGAGACTTAGATTCTAGAATTTACTAGAGTGACAAACTTAGAAGAAACTCTAATTGTACCAGTCATTGAAAGAATAAAAAAGCTACCCTTTGATTTCCGTTTCTGATTTAATTATTTTCTCTAAAAGAATAATTTCCCTTTTTCTTTGTTTTTGTGAGTAGTGGTTGCTGAATTACATACGCAAAATAATTGAATAGAAATAAATACAACTTGGGGCAGAGTGATAGTATAGCAAGGAAGGTGTTTGCCTTGCACTAGGCCAACCTGGGTTTGGTCCCTGGCATTCCATATGGTCCCCTGGACCCTCCCAGGAGTAATTCCTGAGTGCCGAGAGCAAGGAGTAACCCCTGAGGATCGCTGGGTGTGACCCAGAAGACAAAAAAAAATAAATAAATAAATAAAAAAAAAAAAAAAAAAAAAAGGAAATTCAACTTTCAGTCCTTAGATTGTTGGTTCACATTCTACATCAACGATACTTTAAATCTATTTTTTTTCTTTTTTGGGTCATACCCAGCAATGCTCAGGGGGTTACTCTTGGCTCTGCACTCAGGAATTGCTCCTGGCAGTGCTTGGGGAACCATATGGGATGCCAGGGAGTCAAGCATGGGTTGACTACTTGCAAGGCAAATGCTCTACCCTTGGACTATTGCTCCTGCCCCTGATATTTTGAAAATTTTAATCACTTTTTTCCTAACATTTTTTACAGGGAGAAGTTTAGAATGGTACTAAAGTTCCTGAAGCTTGAGAAATAGTTGGGACAGAGGTTAAGGCACTTGCCCGGCACGCAGCCAACCCCAGCACCATCTTTCACATGGTGTATGTTCTCCTGAGCCCTGAGCCAGAAGTAGCACAGAAAAAGAAACAAACAAGCAAAAACAAACCTTTACATTTGTATAGAACAAGATGGTTGCTCTATAACTGCACCTTTTTAATTGCTTTTTTGTTTTTATGCCATGCTTGGCTGTGCTCAGGACTCACTCCTGGCTCTCTACTCAGGGATCACTCCTAGTGGTGCTTGGGGGCCATATGGGGTGTTGGATCTTGAACCCAGTTTGACTATGTGCAAGGCAAGTGCCCTGCCCATTATACTATCTCTCTGGCCTCCTCTGGCCCCAATGCCACTTTTTTTTTTCTTTATAACTTCACTTTTAAAGATGCTTCTTGTCCTTTTTGTAGAGTGCGGGGGAGGCGGGAACCACAGTTTGTGCTTTAAGCCCCGAGCTCGAGGATGTTCTGGCTCCAGGACCTTTGTGTCTCAAGTTCTAGCCCTTTCCCACCCTCCAGCCTCCTTTTTGTTTCCCCAAGCTCTGGGAGTTCCAGCACTGAGACCCTGGGAAAGATTTCTCAGTCTAAAGCCAGTTGCCCAGCAACGCTGGCTGTCGCCTTCTTTCCCATTCCCCACTGTGTTCCTCCCATCCACCCTTGAACACGGTTTGCCGCGAGGGCTTCTGGGCCTGCTTCTACTTGGGAGAAGTCTCCTGTGTGGAGTCCTTTTCATAGAACATGTTTGGAAGGGGAAAAGGCACAGATCCCTGTGGGCCCTTCAATGGAAAACACCGTCTCTGTTTAGTGGCTCCCTCCGCCAGTCACTTAGCTGTCAGAATGAAGCCTCATTTCCCAGCACTCCGGTGGACTGGGTGCAGAGAACCAGTTGCTTTGTGAATGCGCTCATTCTGTTGCTTCAGAGCCTCTAAGGTTTTTTTTTTTTGAGGGAGGTTGTTTTTTTGGGGTTTTGTGGTTTTGTTTTTTTTTATTTTTGGAGGGGTGCCCACATCTGACTGTTCAGGGCTTATTTCTGACTTTGCTCAGGGATCACTCGCAGCAGGGCTCAAGGTACTCTATATGGTGCCAGGGATCAAGCCTGGTTCAGCTCTGTGCAAGGCAAGCTTTGTGTGCCCTCTGTGCTATCACTCTAACTCCTTCGTTACCTTCCCCCCACCTTTTTATGACATACCCAGTGATGCTCAGGGGTTACTTCTGACTCTGTACTGAGAAATTACTCCCTGGCACTGCTCAGGGGACCATATGGGATGTTGGGATTGCACCCAGGTCGGCCACATGCAAGCAAACGCCCTCCCCACTGCACTGTTGCTTCGACTCCAGCACTCTCTGTTTTTGTACACTGATTACGGAAAGAAGAGTGTTGGCTTGCTTCTTGCTTCTTTACCATTTTTCCTCTCTCCACTCTCCAGAGGCAAATCTGAAGTGACACAAAAACTGGAGGTTGGACAGTTTAGAGAACTGAAGCATATTCTGTGTTCCTTCACAAATAATCCAAGTTAATGGAAACATTCATGCAATATAATGTAATGTCATAAGTTTATGAAACATCTCAGTATTTTTTGGTGAAAAGCACTCTATACTACTCTCTAGTAATTGCCGTTTGCCCTTTTGGGGGGTACTTTTAAAATGTTGGCTAGTTTTCATACCCAGGTAGGTTTAAACATAAAACAGTACACCGTGAGCTTCCAGTTCCCACAGTGCTTTTTCCATAAGTTCACATTTTCTTTAGCTTCTCAAGTTTATGAACCACTGTGTAAGTGAACAAAGGGGGTTCAGTGGATCAAACCTGGGGCCCCACACATGCGAGGCAACAGCCAGAGCTGACCATGTTTTCCTGAGTCACATCGCCGGCTGTGTTTTCCTCTTACATATATGTATGGTATGTCTCTTTAAATTGTTGTAACAACTGATCTGGGTTCTTCGGTTTGTAACTGATGATTCCTTTGTATGGATGTGCTATAACTTAGCTCACTGATCCCATAATGATGAATGTTTGGGGATGGGCATTTAAAAAATCACATATGATAGAACTGGAGAGATAGTATAGCAGGCAGGTCGCTTGCCTGGCATGGTGGCCTCCCTGAGTTAAGTTCCCAGCACCCCAAATGGTCCACCAAGCACTGCCAGGAGATTCCGGGCGCTGAACTGCTCCCTGGTGCAGTCCTGAGCGCTGCCAGGTACAACCCCCCCAAAATCCAAAAACAGCAGTTTTGTAAATAACCATGGCTTCCTGTCATGCGATGTGAGTGTTGAATGTCCAGATGTGGTAGGGCCTGGTCAGAGAGATGAGCTTTGCTGTTCTGAAAATTATGAAGTTCTCCTTCAGTACTTAGAATTGTGCCTATAGAATGTGTCCAACAATGTATGAAAGCACATACATGCTTGCCCCCCCACAACCTTGCTAGCAATATTTCCCAGTGCTGGACGTTCGCCAATCTGATAAGTGAATATATGTATTTCCGGTGACTTTAATTTCTAGTTCTGTTACTTGGCTGAAGCTGACCATTCCTTCAAATATTTGAGGCATTTGTACTTCCTCTTCTAAGAACTGTCTCATGTTTTTGCTCCTTATTCTGGTGGATTGTTTATCTGTTTCAGAACGTGATCCATGATGTGAGTTGGAAATAGTTTTTCTGTTTGCTAATTGTCTTTTGATGGTGCTGCTAATTTTGGTTGTCTTTTTTTATTTTTCCTGCAGAAGCTGAATATATCAGTCTCTTCCGACAGGGCTCCCGGATTTTGAGTTGTAGTTAGGAGATCTTCTTCGTTGCAGGGTTGTCTGAATATCATCTGTATTTCCTCATAGTACTCAACTACTCCATTTTGTACATTTTCATGTTTGGTCTGTTTTGGAATTTATTCCTGTATTCCACATAAACAGTGGCTCCGACCTTCTTTTGTTTAGCTATTGTTGTGTCTTTTTTTGTTATTTAGCTGCATAACTTTTATCCCCAAGCCAACGAATGAATAATACTAATATTTCTTCATGAAATATTTTCCAAGGTCCAAAAAAGTTGACCGCGCTTGCAGAAGCCTTAAAGGAGGTGTCTCTGACAAAGGCCCAGCTGGGATTAGAACTGGAAGAACTGGAAGCCGCAGCACTTCTTGTCCAGGAAGAAGAAACTGCGTTGAGAGTGACCCATTCCGTTTCTGGTCAGCTCACGCCTGGCTCAACTTCTGAGACCAGTGACTCGGAGGAAGCGGATAGCACCACAGCCTCTGAGTCCCAGGACTCAGGTTCTGAGCAGGATGAACTCAAGGAGAGTCTGTCAGGGACAGCCAGCACCCTGCAGAGCCGCTCTGTGGAGGAGAGCAGCGTCTTGTCCCTCTGTGCCGACGGGCACTCAGAAATCCTGGGTTACAGGACACTGAGGCCAGTAAGGAAAAACCACTCGCCTTCTGCAGGCTTCCTGGGGGCCTCGGCCTCTGATAGAGGAGCTTGGAGAAGAGCTGGAGACGGTTCAGATTTCTAAGGCCAGAAGAGCTACTGCCGGGAACCACAGAGGTGCAGGGGACAGAGACGACACGGAGACCCTGGAGGATTGACATAAAGCTGGTTTTTCTCATTATTGAGTGTTGTGTCAAGTTTGGCCTCATTTCCGGGAAGAGGATTCTTTATTTTCATATTGCCCTGTGCGTGTGTGTGTGTGTGTGTGTGGGAGATAATACTGTGGGGTTTTTTGTTTGTTATGAGTTGCATTTCCATACTTGCTGGCTGCTCACTATCAAAGTTTTAGCATATTTTTTCTAAAGTATAATGAATATTTGAGGAAGAAAATAGTTCTGCAAGACTCTAGAGAATGTAGAACCTGCCAGTAGATGGGACAGCATTCCTGAGGGCTACCTGGCAGTCAAGAAACTGCGCATATTTGAAGACCGTAAGGTGGATGGTGAGTGTTGGTGTGTGTATGATGCGGGAGGCGGCACTTACCTACCCGCCCTGTGGCCTCCGAGAGCCTTCATGCCTGTGCCCCCCTGGGCAGTACCCACCCCCCCACTCCCAGGTGAGCCTCTCTCTGCCATCTGACACTCAATACTGTATGTCTTTCAGAATTTAGGATAAATAGAGTCACATATGTTGAACTCTTCTGTAAGACTTGCTTCACTCTTTCTTGAGGTTCATCAGCAGAGCATGTATCAGAGGCTCAGAGGCTTGTTTTCCCATCCCTTGATGCTCGTTCATTGAGTAGCTTTGACCATTCACCTACTGAAGGTCATCCGGGTGGTTTCAGGTGTTGGGTTCTTACATACTGCGCTGTAAGAACGCTGTGATGAACATTCGTGTGCAGACCTTTGTGTGGATACAGGCTTTTCTTTCTCTTGGGTAAATATCTTGGAGCAGAATGACGGAGCCATATGGTTGGCAAGTGTTCAACAACTGAAGAGATTAAGAAACTACTTTCAAAATCCTTGGGCCGTTTAACATACCCGTCAGTCATGAATGAGAGTTTCAGTTTGTTTCTCATTTGGGGGCCACACCTGTCCGTGCTCAGGGAACCCTGTCTTGCTGGGACTCGAACCTGCCCCTCCCACACGGAAAGGAGTGCTCCAGCCTTTGGAGGCATCTTCTCGGCCCAGGCTGCAGTTCCTCCATGTTTTTATCATCACTTGGTATGATCGGCTTTTTAAAATGTTTGTCATTTTTGTTAGCTTTTTGGGTTTTGGGGACCATAGCTGGCAGTACTCAGGGATCACGCCTGGCAGGCTTGGGGTATCATAAGGGGAGTTGGGGCTCAAATCCGGGTTGGCCACATGTAAGGCAGGCGCCCTGACTGCTGTTCTGTTGCTCTGTCCCAAATGTTTATCATTTTCAGGGTGTCAAATGATATTTCACTGCAGCTTTAGTTAGCATTTTAAAAAGAATCTCATGCTCTACTGATTGTGCTAACTAGACACTAGTATTTTGTTTATTGGAGGTGAGAAGGTGCACAGCTGTCGATGCTCAGGAATTACTCCTGGCAGTACTTAGGGGACCATATGGGATGTTGGCAGTTGAACCCTGGTTGGCCGCACCTAAGACTAAGACTAGCATGTTTTAAAGCTCATGAGAGGAAAGTCTTTTTATGGACTTAGTTGTCACTCATATCTATCTCTGCTAAAGTGGTAATGTATATCATCCCTTTTGGAAAAACCTGATTGGTTTTCTTGGTTTGAAAGTTCTCATAAATTCTGGAGCCAAGTTCGGAATGTTACCTGGGTCCTGGGGATGTATGCTCAGGAATGCCTTTGGGGATGCAGCTTAGCGTCTTGGAAAGGGTTCGGTCCTGTGGACCTTGCTTTTATCACTGGCAGGTCTGGCCTTGTCAGTCTAGAAGCCATTTCCAGTGCTGAGATGGGCTTCCTTGCCCTATGAGTAAGGGAGTGTTTCATTGGGATTGAGTGTGGACAAACCGTTCATGCACGCCTACATTGTTCCTTCTCCTCGTTTGAGGCTGCTTCTCCCCTGATGCTTCCACATGCTTCTTGGAAAGTTGCATTCTCTACAGCATGCTCCTTGGCATTGTCCTACAAACCTTAACTGCCTGTTTCCCCAAGTCCTCGCACAGTCTCCTGAGCTCTTGCTTCTGCCTGGCTCTACCCATGCAGCCCTGACAACCTTCCCACATTGTCAGTGAAACAACTGATGCTGAACCATGTTTGTTTTCCATCTTGCGTCACAGTCTCCCTCATTACTCATGTCCAGGGTCTAGGGAAGCATTGTTTTGTGTCACATTCTTCTCTGTTTTTGCTCTGTCAGGTGGAGTTTTAATCAGATACATAAGAGGCCACCTTGATTGGAGCCCTCGTTTCCATGACATTTTAGATGTGCATGTTTCAGGAGTGTGAGCTACAGGGAGCAGGGTCCGTGTTGTGTTTTATTGCCACTGAATCACCAGCTAACTTACTCTTATCAGTGCCTAAATATCTGAATGAACAGATTGTCAGCTTGTTAAAGGTTGGGTGTATTTGTATTTCCAACATAAATCCATTCAGACATAGACATTGTGTTGGTATGGTGCTTGGGCCTGGTCTAGCTCCTGGACTGCTAAGGTTAGCCTGGGGAGGCCTGGTAGGTGTGAGTAAGTAGTCAGGACCAAACTGAGGGCTCCTACATGCAAGGCCTGCTCTCTGCCATCTGAGCTACAACCCCGGCCCCAGTTTATGTTAACAGAATAATGTAGATAACTGTGCGCCTGACATGCATGTTATTCCTTAAAGTCTGAAACAGCTTTTTTTATTTTTGCTTTTTGGGTCATGCCCAGCAATGCCCAGGGCTTACTCCTGGCTCTACACTCAGGGAATTTCCCCTGACGGTGCTCGGGGATTATATGGAATGTCGGGATGGAACCCAGTTTGGCTGCATGCAAGGCAAGCGTCCTACCCATTGTACTATTGCTCCAGCCCCTCTGAAACAACTTTATCAGGACTTTTCTGATGCTTCCTAGAGCACTTCCAAATCCCTGTGGCCATGTCAAAAATTGCATTTCTCACTACCCACAGCCAATTTGAAAATGCTTATCAGTCAGTCTCACATTGATTTCTATGAGTATTAAGTTGAACGCATCCATCTCTATCTAAAGCAGTGTTTCTTCTTCAACATTTTCATCCCTGTAGGCCAGCACCTGTTCTGCACCGGGTCTCTGGACAAGCAGTACAAACCCGAGCAGTACAAAAGTGACTTTCAACCTGTCCAGACCTGCGGGCCAGTGGTTGAAAATGGTTTAAAACCACGGGCATTATCCTGTTAGTTTATCCTTCCTTGGAATCCTGGCAAGATCTACTTCGGTGGAATTTCATTTGTCTTGAGTGGAACAAACGTACCTACTCCTTTTCTTACAGCCAGTAAGTAGTTCTGTTAAAGCTGTGTTAGCAAGGCCATCCAGCTCCTGAGTCACCCTCTATGGACTCAGCTCTGTGAAATCCCAGAGTTTGTTTCTGCAGGAGAATGGCTGAAATGACCCCAACTGAATGGTCTCCCGTACAATCCTTCACTTTTGGCATCTGCTGGCCCTGCGGTCATTTGAACTGGCCACTCAGTTTGCAACAACCTGAAATGACGGGTGGCTGGGGAGCAGTTCAGAGTCTGCTCTCTGGGAGCAGGGTGTTTGTTTAGAGCACAGGCACAGGAGGGGCAGGCCCCATGTGGCCCAGACATGCTCTGGCACCCGCCTTACCCCAGTCATAGACTCAAAACCATTGAAAGTCACTGCTCTTCTAAAGAGTGACATCTGCTGGGCTTCAGTGGTGGACAGGTGAGGGGTTTGGGGTAGAGACAAGAGTGAATTGGCCCCAACCAGTGGCTCTTTCTCAGTGTTTGGGAGGGGCGGGGTGTCAGCTGCCTCTGGCTGTGAGAACAGATGGTGGGAGGGAGGGAGGCAGCCAGACAGAGTGACCAAGCTCTGGAGCCCCAACAGTGGCCCCAGAACAGGTTGAGCTTTCCACGGTGGCCCAGGCACTGTGGGTCTTAGCTGAGGGGCCCACAAGTGAGGCTGGAGTGTAGTAGTGAGACTCTAAGGAGTCATGGACATGGGCTCAGCACACGCACATGGGCTCAGCACGTTTAATAAGTCGGTTCTGATCACTTACTGTACCCGTCTCCCTCACTCTGCCTGGGCTGGGGAGATAGTACAGAGGCTATGGGACTGTAGTCGGGACCCTGATCCAAATCCCAGTGTCTCAGACGGTACCAAGCACTGCCAGGTGTGGCGTCAGCAGTCAGGTGAGGTCCCTCCAAATAGAAACAAAACTCCACAACACTGTGTCTGTGACCCAGACACATCCAAGGGTGTGCAGCCTTTGTTTTGTTTTGTTTTTTTTTTTAAATAAAATGTATTGTTTTGGTTTGGGGCCACATCTGGTGGTGGTGCTCAAGCCTTACTCCTGACTCTGTGCTCAGGGATCCCTCCTGGTGGGTCTTGGAGCCGTATGTGGTGCTGGGGATTGAACCCGTTTGCCACTTGCAAAGCAAGAAGATCCTTTCCCGCTGTCCTGTGCAGCCCTGTACACTGCCAGGCCTCTCTGAGGATCCCAAGAACCCTTAGTGAGTGGCAGGGAAGAGAAGCTGGGGAAGGACACAGTGCTGACCTCTCTGCAGAACATTGGATCAGGGTTGGGAGCTGATGACCACCGACCTCGGCCCAGACACCGCCAGCCAAGCTTCAGCCTCGGCCTTCATCTTAAACATGGGACTATAATGATTCCTTGCTTATCTCTCAAGATAGTGTTCCAAACTCTTTATAAACCAGAGAGTATTAAGCTAGTGGAAGCCTATTGCTGGCTTCCTGGAGCTGAGCCGGGCTTCATATGACGACCTGATCACGGATCGCTGGGGTGCTAGTTCCGTGGAAATGATTTAGCCCCGTAGATCACTCCAGAGACTCGCGGTAGTAAACGTCGACACAGTTCAGCAGATGAGAGAGAAATATTAATTATATCAATGAATCACAGTGCCGCGGCATCTTCTGCCTTTTGCATTATCGCTGACCTAATTTTCTGTGTCTCTTTCTTCTCCTGTATCCTTGAAGAATAGTGCGGGGCCTTGCTGTGGGCATGATCGGTTTGCCATGCCAGTAACTACGCCACTATCATCTTTCACTGGTACAGGATTAATTCTAAACACGACAAGGCTGTGCCCTACCACATTCCAAATTGGTTGAACAGCTGTGGGGGCGGTTATCACACCTGCTAGTGACAAATTCACACTGGTTGTAGGGATCAAATTCTAGTACTGAGAACTGGGAGGTAGACAGTCACGTTTTCCAGCCGTCGGACTTTGCAACGTGGTTTTTGATCAGAAGGGTGATCTCTGATCACATATCTTTCGCATCTGGATATCTTTTGTTATAAAGGGATTGTTCTCTGAATGTAACTAGAGAATGGCGCATTAGTCAATGGTGCCAAGACAGACACTTGTAAAAGAAATAGAAGCGAGTTAAAGACATACAGGAACAAACTTCATTTAAAAACAATACATCCTGGGAATATTTTATAAGATTTTTGCACAGATGCAGAATTTATGAAATGATTAGATTTATTTCATCTATGAAATGATCTGTGAGGCAGTGCTATTACTTGTTAAGTTCAGCCACATAAATGCTGATTTGCCAAGTGTCTCCATGAAAGCCAATCAAATGGCAAACATTTCCTTCACCTCATTCCCACCTACATCCCCAATGGAATTTTTTGTTTGTGATCTGCTCCCTTTTCCATCCATTTTGAGTGTGTTATATATGGTTTCAATCCATAGCAAATGAAGGAAGCATTGATTAGGCTTGATTTAAGGCAGCTGTGATAAATGCAGCTGGAAATTGATTCACGCCCCTCAAGTGACTGGGCCTAGCCATCCTCGGCCACACACTCAACTGTCTCCAAGGCTGGAGAAAACAAACAGGGAAATGAGTGTCAAACAGATAAATGACTTTACCGTTTTGAGCTCTCCACAGAGGCCATTTGTTTCCTAGATAAGGAAGACTGCTTTCCAAAGTCAGGAAAAGATAAGCCAGAGGAAAAGGATGAATGTGGAATTGGATGCCTGGACACTTGGGAAAAGCCAACAGAAAGACTTCTGGGAAGTCACTCGCTACTGAGCATCTCTTGTACCGCTGATGCCAGAAGCCTCAATTCTGCCTGGACCACACCGAAGGCTCCATCCCCAGGTTGGCTGCTGTTGCTTAAGTTGCTTGCCCCACTCCTCAGAGACACTAAGGGAGGAGCAGCAGGAACAGCCCAGTGACTGAGCAGCCCCCACCCCTAGTCCAGAATGATTTGCCGGGGGCCAGAGAGGTAGTTCAGTAGGTAGGGTGCATGCCTTGCACACAGCTAACCCAGCTTTGATCCCCAGCACTCCATATGGTCCCCCAAGCCCACCTGGAGTGATCTGAGTTCACAGCAAGGAGTTACCTCTGAGCACCACTGGGTGTGACCCCTAACCCCAAACAGAGCAATGTGATCTGCCTGAAGACACCTCCCCAGCTGAAAGCAACTGCCCCGAATGCACCCCAGGGTCTAATTGAATCTTCCCAAGACCCAAAGTGAAAAAAAATTGGCGGTTTCAGCCACTCAGTGCTACTCAGGGGGCCTTATGTGGTGGTGGGAAAAGAACTAGGGTTACGCAGGGGGCCTTATGTGATGGGAATAGCACTAGGGTCACTCATGGGGCCCTTATGTGGAGGTGGGAATAGGACTAGGATCACTCAAGACTTATGTGGTGGTGGGAATGGAACTAGGGTCACTGCAAAGAGCAGCAAGCAAGAAGAGGACCTGTCCTGTGCCGTGTCTCTGGAATTCAGTTTCAAAAACGTCTGATTTCGGGCCGGAGCGATAGCCCAGCGGGTAGGGCGTTTGCCTTGCAGCGCGCGGCCTGTGCAGGCCCGGGTTCGATCTCCGGCATCCCATATGGTCCCCCCGAGCACCGCCAGGAGTAATTCCTGAGTGCAGAGCCAGGAGTAACCCCTGAGCATTGCCGGGTGTGACCCAAAAAGCAAAAAAAAAAAAAAAAAAAAAAAGTCTGATTCCTTCTCAGCCTGTTTGCAAATGTGCTACTTTCTCTCTTTGTTGTTTGTATTGGTTCAAGGCCTGTTCATTTTCCTTCGTGAGGTCACTGTTCATTCTTACAGGCTACAAATAATTTCCGTCCCTTCAGCCTCAGTGAGTCAGGATCAGGTCCTGCTGGAAGAGCCTATCACTTGTATCACTTGTATCACTTGTTTTCCCGTTCATCATGGATTTGCTTGAGCGGGCCCCAGTAACATCTCCATATGTCCTGTCTCATGCTAGTAGAGCCCAAGGGCATCGGCTTGCTCCAGGAACATAAAGAGCCTCAAGCCATTCCATCAGGTCATGGGAATGAGGTCTATAATTGTTACTGGTTTTTGGCATATCAAATACAACATGGGTAGCTTGCCAGGCTCTGCCGTGCGAGTGGCAAACTCTTGTAGTCACCTCTGATCTCAAGCAATTTTTGATGAAAGCGTGCAGCCGCTTGCCGCACGGGCACGCACTTTAATAATATGAGGGTGTGGGGTGTGTGCAGAGAACCGCTTACACAAGGCTGCCGACATCTAATTTTGCATGCCCATCTATGGTCAGTATTCTAGTAAAATCATTTTTTCATGAAAGCATGTTAACCTAAACAAAATCAAAGGACATTTTAGAATATCATCGTTCCTCTAAAGAACATACTCAACTTCCAGAAAGACCCTCAGGCTCAGGGGCTGGCTTAGTGACCGGAAGGGCCTGCCTTGTGAGTGCAAGGCCACGGGTTGGCGCCCTGCTGCTGCCCACAGACAACCAGAGAGGGCCTGGCTGCCCGGTGCCTTTCTCTTCCTGACTTCATTTATGTGACCCCTGCAGTTTAATCCATGCTGTAGCTAAAGGAAAGATTTTTGTTCGTTTTATAATGGGAAAAATATTTTTAATTGAATCACACTGAGCTACACAGTTACATAGCTGTTCGTGATTAGGTCTCAGTCATACAGTGTTCTAACACATTCCCACCACAGTGTCCCGTTTCCCTCCTGCCTGGTTTCCCGCCTCCTTCCAGCCTACCTTTATGGCAGGCATTTTTTCTTCTCTCTCTCTTAAAGGCAGGTTTTTGTCTCTTGGTTGAATAGCCTGAAATTGTGTCCATATACCATTTCCTTTATATCCATCATCCGTCATGTGATACATTTGTCTCTCATTCTTGGCTGTTGTAACAGCACTGTGGAGAACAGGCGAGCGCCTGTCTTTTTGAAGCAATATTTGGTGGCCTTTCGGTTGACACCTAGAAGTGGAGGTGCTGGCTCATGTAGTTTTGTTCTTTTGTAAACAATTTCCAACTTATCCGTAGAAATGGAACCAATTTTAATTCTCACCAAAAATGAGTGAAGGTCCTTTTTCCTCTATACTGTCCCCAGTTGCTCCCGGTCCTTTTTGGGGGCAAGGGGGTCACACCTGACAGTGTTCAGGGATTACTCCTGGCTCTGTGCTGGCCGTACTTGGGGGACCATATGGGGTGCCAGGGATCAAACCAGGTCGGCTATGTGCAAGGCAAACACCCTCCCTGCTGTGCTATCACTTGGCCCCATGTTTCTGACCTTCTTGGTACAGGCCATTCTCACTGGTGAGAGGTGAGAGCTCATTATTGTTCATTGGTGGTAGTTTTTTTTCTCCAGTGAAGGATAATGGTTTTTATTGAATGAAACTTACTTTAATAATATGAGGTGGGGGAAAGGGGGAGAGAGGGGGAGAGAGAGAGAGAGAGAGAGAGAGAGAGAGAGAGAGAGAGAGAGAGAGAGAGAGAGAGAGAGAGAAGAAATACACTTTCTAGATAGCACACAGCCTTGAAGAGCAAGCTAGGGGTGGAGCAAACTCAGATGTAGTCTAAGCGAGAGAAGACTTGAAGAGAAAACCGCTTTATTGCTGTGATTGGCAGTTTTCTGACAAGCAGTGATAATGGGCATTTTTAAAGGCTTCTTGGCATCTGTGTGCCTTTTTTAGAGAAGTATCTGGTCACCTCCCACATTGTTTTCTCTCATTTTTGGGGGCCACATCCAGTGGTACTCAGGGCAGCCATCCCAGATCAACTATGTACAAGGCAAGCACCCTACCCATGGTGCTGTTGCTCCAGACCCTGTTCTCTGTTTTTGATGGGGCTGTTGTTTTCCTGTTATTGAGTTTTATGTGTTTTTTTCTTCACACGTCTTGGGTATTAGCCCTTTGACTGAGGTATGGTGTGGATTTTCTCCCCTCCCCCTTTTAAAATGGAATCACAGTGAGATACATAGTGGATTTTCTCCCACTTATTAAGGAGACAGGATTTTTTAATTGGGGTCGGGGGCTACACCTGGTGGTGCTCAGGGCTTACTCCTGCCTCTGCACTCAGAGATCAGCCCCTGGTGGGGCTCAGGGACCTGATGGGATGTCACGAACTGAACCTGGGCTAGCAGCAGGCAAGGAAGGCGCCCTTCCCACTGTCCTATCACTCGACCTAAGAGGAGACCAGATTTTAATGGCAGCTGTCATTCCTTGAGTCACTACACTGTGTCAGGCTCTGTGCTAAGCTCTTAGCCTCATGTCCAGGCCCCACTCAGTCCATCAGAGGCACAGACCCACAGGATGGAAGCTGTGGACATGTTGCCTCAGTGTGGCTCTGCTCCCGCTGACTGGGTAGGGTGTTGAGTTTAACCCCAGACTGTGGAGTTCCCCAGATTCTTGGCTCTGGCTACACAGTTGGCTCACCTGAAGACGAAAGAAAGCCTGAGATCTAGCGTCCTCTGCAGGCAGTGAGGTTGAAGTAGTCCTTTTTTTTTTTTTTTTTGCTTTTTGGGTCACACCCGGCGATGCTCAGGGGGTTACTCCTGGCTCTGCACTCAGGAATTACTCCTGGCAGTGCTCAGGGGACCATATGGGATGCCGGGAATCAAACCCTGTCCGGCATGGGCCGGCCACAGGCAAGGCAAACGCCCTACCCGCCGGGCTGAAGTAGTCTTTGGGGGTTGAAGGGGTCTAAGTAAGCAGGGCCGACCTCAGTTTCAAGGCTTGGGAATCTGAGGTGAGAAAAGCTGAAGCTCAGACCTTGGGCGGCAGCTGCTGAAGGGGCGACAGGCTTTGAGCAAGTCACACAGTGGATCTGGAGGCAGTCTTGCAATTTGTTCTGGAAAACCAGGATGAGCAGAGGCTCTGGGTAGCCGAGAAAGATTGCAAAGAGAGGGTGAAGCTCCACCTGGTCCTGGGAAAGAGGGCCAGGTGCACAAGAACACGGCCACCTGAAGCGAAGTCACCTCACTGGTGCAAAGGCTCAGGCATTCCTGAACCCAACCCCCGCCCAAAAGAGAAGGATGCGGGGTGTGAAGTAGTAGAAACTGGGTGGCCACCCTCTGATTTTTGATCTGTTGCCACTTTCCCCAGGCTGCTCCATGCTATGCTGGGAGAGGAGGACCAGTTCTGTCCACGTGGGCCTACCCACCACCCCCCTCCTTTCTCGCTCCAAACCTTCCCTTCAGCATGCCAGCTGCTTTCTCTACTTTCCCTGCTTCGGGGTGCTTGCCCTCTTGGCTTCTGCTTCCCGGGGACTCCCCTGGCTCTCCAGCACCCCAGGGGAGCTTCTTGAGTTCATAAAGCTCCGCTCCTCCGCTTTGCCCAGAAGTGCCTGTGGTGTAAATTCCTGCATAATCCAGATGTTTGGTCCGGGCAGAGGAACTTGCCTGAAGCTAATGGCGCAGCAAGGGGGCAGCCCTGGTTTCAGCCCCACCTTCCCTCTGCAGCTGGGTTCTTAGCCTGCATTGGGCGCTGTCCCTTGTAGAGCCTAGTGAGGTGGCCCTGAGACGAACAAGGACGCACATGCACGATACACACACACACACACACACACACACACACACACATACAGAGACCCGACCAGCCAAAGGGCTGAGGTTCTTTCTGTGGGTACCACCTAGTCAACAGCTGGACCCAGTGACGTGGGGCAGGGACACCTGGCAAGTGGCACGTCCCCACAAGCAGTATCCTCTGCAGAATAGTCATCCTGCCATCCTGGGTTTTACAAAGACAGACCAAAGTCGGCCGTTGCTGGAGAGGGCAGCTGGGCAGCGGCGCGGCAGCTGGCGGGCAGCCCACACCGGGTGCGGGTGGCGCCGGCTGCTGCGGGCGCGGGCGCGGCGGATCGCGGAGCGAGGAAGCCGCTGTGGGCCTGGCAAGCCCAGCCCCTCTAATCCGCGCTATTGTCCGCTGACGTGTCTAATTATGTGTCTGACAGCCGCATCGCTCCCTGCAGGGCGGCCGGGCGGGCGCGGACTTCGGCGCTGATCGCTTCATCTGCTCGCGGGCCCCGCGGGAGCGACGCGCGCGGCTGGGCGGGCCGGGCGTGAGTGCGCGTGCGCGGGTGCGGGCGGGGCCGCAGGTGCGGGCGAAAGGGGATCCCGGCGGCAGGTGCGGCCGCGGCGCCCCGGGCCGGCCTCCCGCTTAATTACCGCCTACCGAAGGGACTGTTTTATTTAAGAACTAGGGGAGGGAGCTTCAGATGTGGCGCTGAACTGAGCTGGAAATGGGGCCCGGAGCAGGCGAGACACCTGCGACTTTCCGTGGGGGTGGCACTCTCAGAACTGCCTGGTATGGAAAAAGAATCACCTGGGATCTCTTTCCTGAGCGATTAGATCCTCCACGAAAACCCTGCACTGCTGGGCACGAGGCGGGCCTCCATGTCTCCGGCCTCTGCGCTCTTCCCCTGCGCTTGGAGACCTGCGCTGTCGCGTGGCGCCTTCAGAGGCCTGCCTCCACTAGTCAGCAGGGGGCTGCCATTCACAAACCAGGCTCTCTGGAGAGACAGTGCAGCTGGGGAAGGTGCTCTCCTCGCGCTCACCCAGCTTGTATCCCCGCCACCCCATATGGTCCCTGAGCATCAGGAGTGAGTCTCCAGTACACCCTGAGCACCGCCGGGTATGGGCCCCCAAATTGGCGATAATGCATAACATTAAAGCCCCAGAGCACTGGGGCTATCCTGCGTGAGAGCACAGGTCAAGGTGAGTCCCTGAAGCTTTCCCAAAGGAGAGAGGAATGTTTTGGTTCTGGTGGAGTGTGGCAGCCTGTCTGGGGGGATGGGAGGGTGGCACTCAGTGATAGAGCCATGGTGTGATAGGGACCCTGCTAGGGGATGTCTTTAGCCAAAAGGACTGGCAAACAGCCGCTAGAATAGGAGGGCCCGCTCCATGCGGCATTCAGAAAGGAAGTGAGGGGCCCTGGGAGAGTTCTCAAGTGGTGAGCACAGGGTTTGCTGTGGTTCCACAGCCGGGTCCTGTTTCATAGCCATAGACCCCGCTGGACACAGCACAACCCGGTGTGAGCCTCACGGCTAGGGGTCATCACAGCTGAGGGAAAGAGGGAAAACAGTCGACACAGTAACTGGAAAGCAGGCGTTTCCTTAGTCACTTGGGACCTGCTTCCTGCAGGAGGCACAGCCGGTCTCCCCTCTTGATTCTCCTGGTCTCGTCAGCCTTGTATCAGGCACCCTAGCCCCAGTGTCACCCTCCGACCTCCTTAAGTCCCTGGGCTCTGCCCTCAGAGCTCTCCCTTTCCTCCTGCCACCCTTTCTACGAGTGGTTTGACTCCCAGACTGTCTCCCCTTCCAACAGAAACATCCCTTCGTCTATACCCTAACTCACCTCTCACATGGATGGGTTAGGGTGGGAGTCTAGGAGGGCTCGCAGGCCAAAGCCATTTCCCTGTCTGTTCTTACAGAGCCTGGGAACAGTGAATTAAATAAGCAAACAGGGGGCCAGAGCTATAGTCCATCAGGTAGGGCATCTGCCTTGTATGTGGCCGACCCAGGTTTGATCCCCAGCATCCCATATGGTCCCCAGGGCATTCCAGGAGTGATCCCTGATCACAGAGCCAGGAGTAACCCCTGAACACCACCGGCTATGGCAGAAGAAGAAGAGGAGGAGGAGGAAGAGGAAGAAGAAAAGAAAATGGGATAAAACAAACATTTTCAGATTGAAAAGACCTGTGAACAAATTTTTCTCTTGTTATCTAAATACCTACATAATAGCCAATAAGGGCTCATTTGCTGTTCAGCCAGCAAAGCCTATAGTTGCCCCAGGAGACAAACATAATTGAGGATTGAAAACAAATCAATCAATAAAGAGAAAACATTGGCTGTTACAAAGACTGCAGGGCCCCTGTCAGTGAGAAGGGACCTGTGGATACTTCTCTAAGGACATCTGGTGTCCTTGCTCGGTGGCTTCTGTGGTTTCCCCTGGCTCCTGGGGGACTGTGGCTGGTGTGTGCCGAAGGCCGCCTGTGGAAACTGCACAGGGACCTGCCAGTTGGAGACTCGGGAGCGATTTACCTCATCCCTGGACAGGGCTGGCATGCAGCGGTGGAGCTGGGCTCCAGCCATCCCTTCTCAGAAGCGCTGACCTGTAGATGATCCTGTGGAGACCGCAGAGACCAGCATGGCTCAGACATTCTCACCCCAAAGCGCAGGCCTCTCCCATGAAGGATGTTTTTGATCAAGAACTAAAGTGCCTCCAGAAACCCCCACTAGAGCACACAGTGACTGTGTGACCCTGTCTTCTCCTCATGGCGGGGACCCTTCCCCTATAGTCTGAACAGCCGTTTATCTGGAAAGGTCTTCTCCAGGAGCTTTGCTGAGCATTTCCCTTCTGTTTTTATTGAGCCTCCTGAGATAGTTACAAAGGTGATTATGATTGGGTTTCAGTCATACAGCCTGTCCCTTCACCAGTGTAAATTTCCCACACCCATGGTCTCCAACTTTCCTTCCTGCCAGTCCCTGCCCCTGGCCTGTCTCTGTGGCATTCACTTTTCCCTCTCCTCCACTCCCTCTTTACTTTTAGGCACTATGATCTGCAGTACAGGTCCTGACAGGCTGTACTCTCCCTGCAAGGAGGGAAAGTGCGTGTCACTTTCATGGTCAGTTCTTGTCCAGAATGACCATGTCCAACTATCATTGTCAGAGTGGTCTCTTCTCTGTCCTAACTGCACTCCACCGCCCCCCACAGCCACCGGCCTTGTGGCAAGCTTCCAACCATGAACCAGTTCTCCTGGCCCTCAGTTCTACTGTCTTCAGGCTTTCTGAGCATTTTAAACGGCTCACCATCCTAAGCAACTATCCATACTTACATCAGCAGCTAGTCTAGAGTGGGCATGCCTTTTATTATTTTAAAGTATTTTATTACACCACTGTTAGATATACAATTACAAGATGCTTATGTTTGAGTTTTGGTCCTACAGTGTTCCAAAACCCATCTCTCCACCCGTGCCCATCTCCCATCACCAATGTCCCCACTTCCCTCTCCCATCCCCCAGACCACCTCCATGGCGGGTTCTGTATCTCCTTTCTCTCTCTTTCTCCTTCTCGCTTCCCTTTCTTACACATTGTGGATTGTAGTATATTATAGGACATGATTGGTTCCACTAGTTTGATGTACTTGGGGAGAGCCAGATGCCAGCTCTCCCCTTTGTGTCTGAGTCTCTGCATGCTATGGCCCTGGGCAGTTTTGGGTGGGGCCACTGGGAGGAGACAGAGAGGGAAGGGGTGGCGTTTTTTGTCTGGGGTAGGCTTCATTCCTACCCCCTCCCCTCTACTGACCAGCCCCAGTCTTATGGGCTCACCCCTCCACAGGGAGCAGCAAGGGCCAGCCTGACCACTCAGAGAACCCAGGAGGGACCTATGGCCCAAGGGCTAAGGATGAAATTCCTCCTGAGCTTGGCCAGATCCTGTGAAATGAGGCTTTTTCTTCTGAGTTGGCCAATAAGAAGCTATATTTGAGCTACTGTTGCTATGTTGGTGTTTTTTTTTTTGTAACCATGTAGGGAAAAACTTTCTGGGAAAGGAGTCTCACATACAAACACCCAGAGATGAAGGGAAGGAAGAAGGATGGGGACGGGGTGGGGTGTGGGGTGTGGGGGGAGGCACCACAGCTGACCCAGGAGTGAGTCATTTGAGGCTCAGCAGCTCACCAGCCCTGCAGCCCCACCCAGCCTGTCCTTTTTGGTGGTGGGGGGATGGAGGAGGGGGGAGGTTTCTTCAGGCTTTATGGGTTAGATTTTATTCAAATCCAGCTACAAGCAATAGAGGGGTTTGGGATGTTGGGTGTCTCTTTGCTTGCCACCTTCAATCCCAGCCGTGTAAATCTCAGCCTCCCCCCTGCTCTACCTCCAGGCTGGACTTGTTTGGGTCACTTGTAAGTTTGTAGGCGACACGGTGGCCTTTGGCCTCTTTCTCTCTTTGAGCAATTCTGCTACTATACAAACAAGGTTGATCTCAACTGTGGATTGAAGATGTGTTTCAGGGGCTGGAACAATAGCACAGTGGGGAGGGCATCTGCCTTGCATGCGGCCACCCAGGTTAGATCTCTGGCTTCCCGTGCACTGCCAGGATTAATTCCTGAGTGTGGAGCCAGGAGCAACCCCTGAGCGTCACCAGATGTCACCCAACAAGAAAGAAAAAAGAATGTGCTCCAAGCCTAGAGGTGCTGTCCAGTGAGTTCTGAAACCCACATTTCTCAAGTGGGGTCATAGGGGCTCCCCTGTGGGCCTCCAGGATATTTCAAGGAGAGCCAAGGCAAAAAAATTGCATAAACGGAGGAGGGGCATGAGCCCAGCCAGTCAATTGGCAGGACAGGGTGGTGGGGTACAGGAAGGAAACAAAGTCACAGGGGGCCATGGCTGGAAAAGGTTGAAAGGCATCACTTTGGACCCATCCCTCTAAGCTGTTCTGTAGAGATCCTCAGTCCATTACATTATAGTGAACTGCGTATAATGACACACATTTTGGAATTGTTTGTTAGGTAGCAAGAGCCAACATTAACACAGAAAGTGCTATGAAAAATACTGATGGCAGCAGCTTATTGCTGGCTCGATTAATCACTAATTCAGAGGGACCATGATCCCGCCTAAACGAGTCATGATCCCGCCTAAACTCAGCCTAAGCGAGTTCTACTTTAGACTATCTGTCCTGCAGCAAGGAGCCCCTGGCACAATCTGGCTTCCTGGCATAGTCACCAGGACAGGACCCTGTTGAGGAATCCATGCCCAACATTGGTGGTGTCGTAACGCCAGCACAGACTTTGCCCCTATGAGGGAATCAGGTGCTAGACGTCCTCCTGAGCATGGGAAGGCTGAGGCTGAGAGGCGGTGGGTGCTGCGGCCCCGTTGTATTCCAGTCAGGTCTGTCTTTGTGCAGTTATTCTTTTACTAAGAACAATCTTACTAGACATAAGTTACCATTTCTCCTGATGTGAGATTGTTCCTGTCAAATATTACACAACTAATTGTGGCGGTCCTCACTTAATGAACCTGTACCTAAGCTCAGGCCCTAGACAAAGGGCTGTACATGCCTGAACTCCTATTATCTCAAAACAACTTTCGGGGACTGGTGCTGCCAACACCAGTGAACAAGGAGAAAATCAAGTCCCATACCCAAGCATACAGTTATTAAATGTTGGTGTCAGTAGCTCGTTTAGTTGTTCTCGTTTCAGAGGGAGACAGTACTGTAGCCGAGAGCCACACAGAGGTCTCACGAAGGACACGCTCTGGGTTCTCCACAAGAAAAGACTATAGTGGGGAGGACTCTTGCCTTGCACGCAGCCAACCTGGGTGTGATTCCTGACATCTCATATGGTCCCCTGAGCACTGCCTGGAGTAATTCCTGAGTACAGAGTCAGGAATAACCCCTGAGCATCGCTGGGTGTGATCCAAAAAACAAAAAACAAAACAAAAGAAAACAAAAGACTAAATCTGCTGGTTTTTCAATGATTCTGGCTCCCCAAATATACTTTCCACAGATTTTGGGCGTTTAGTATTTTTGCTTATGCCATTTCTCCTGCCCTAGAACCTGGCAGCTGTGAGCCCTTCATATATGTTCCATGCGTGGGTTATAGATTTCTGTGAGTCTGTAATCTGGGGGATGTGTTAAGCTGCGGGAGGGGGACTGGGAGACAGAGGATTATCACCAGGAGCAAAGTTGTGAGCCACCGACCAAGACTCTGGTCTGCCTCCATCAGCCTCCAGGAAGGGGGTGGTTGGTAAAGCTGCTAAGAACTGCACCTAGGAGAGCAGCCGGGAACTGCTATAGATGCTAGAGGAGGGTCCTGAGGCCAGTCACGGGGGCCTGGTTTCTCTATCCCTCCTCCCAGGCTCAGAGTCCATGCCTGGGAGCCCTCCCCCACCCCCCACCCCAGCCCTCTGCACAGCGGACTGCTCATAGCAAGAATCTTTTGATGCCAAGTATCAGCAGAGCTCACAGAGAGTGTGAATTATTCATTGCCAAGCCCAGGACCCATCTGTCTCCAGCTGGCACTGCTGGCATCTCCCGGGGCCATCAGCTGCCCGGGACACTTCCACTGCTTTCCGCAGCAGGCGGCCGCTGCTTTCCGCAGGATACCGAAGGGCCGCCTCAGCTCGCGCCTTAATTGGAGAGATGACAGCAAAGCTAGAGACTCTAAGATGTGTATTTGAAATCAATTTGCTCCCTGAAGTGGCATGAAAACAAAAGTCTCAGGGCTGCCTGCTGTGAGGGGGTTTCCCTGGCACTTGGGCTCTGTCTCACCTAATGGCCTATGGCTAATGGCCTCCTGGAGCCTTTACTGAAGAGGTTGCTGGAGTGGAGCAGTCGCAGGATGGAAGCGGCTGCCTGGCGGACAAGGACCTTCCTTCCAGAGGTGGGTCTGCCTGCAGGGTGCAGTCCCTGAGAGTCAGGGCTGGGGATGGCCTCCCCAGCTTCACATTCAGAGGACTGGGGGGGGACTCTGCCCCCACCATACTCCCATACTCCGGGCAATGGAAGTGCCCTGACGTTCAGACACTTAAAAAAGGCTCCTTTGATTGTATAAGCCCAGTTCTCTAAACCTCTGAGGGAAACAGGTGTGTCTCAAGTCTGTACCCAGAGCAGGGCTGTGCGTTACTGGATACAAGCAACAAGGTGGTCATTTTGCTCCCTTGTAAAAATAAGCCAAGAATTTTTCGGGTTTGTCTTTTGTGGCCAAAGTCAAACTTTCAAACCAGCTGTTTTTTTATTTATGGCTTTTTGGGTCACACCCAGCGATGCTCAGGGGTTGCCCCTGGCTCTGCACTCAGAAATTACTCCTGGAAGTGCTCAGGGAATCATATGGGATGGCGGGGATCGAGCCCGGGTTGGCCGTGTGCAAGGCAGATGCCCTACCAGTTGTGCTATTGCTCCGGCCCTGCACACCAGCTACTTAGGCTAAAGAGAAGACTTCTTCAGGGGGCAGTGTGTACATCCCGTAGAGGCCCCCACACCCCCCCGATTCTGCAAGCTTTGCATGTGGGAGCTCCAGGTTTGGTGTCCCTGAACATGGCTCTAAAATAAAACAAATGAAAAATTAATTAAACTAATTCCCCAGGGACTGAGAGCAGCTGTGCCCGAGGGCATAGAGCAAAGCATTCTCAGGTGCCGCTCGCTTCCTCTCCTCCATCTCTCTTGGCATCTTATATTCCCTTAAACCTCACACTGCACTCCATTGCCTGCTTGTGCCTTTCTCACACACACGTATCCACCTGCTTCTGAGCTGCCTCGGCTACAAATAGTCATTCCCGGCTTCCCCAGGGGACTCCACTGTCTCAGCAGCCGGCACGCTTAGGGGTTCTCTCAGAGCAAGGTAACCACTTCACATGTTGTCTTCAGGTGTAATAAAATAATTTTTAAAAAATAAACTGGACAGTAAGCAAAGAGGACCTATTATTTGTAAACCTTTAATTAAGCACGTCTTCCTTCAAAGCTTGCATGTCTGCCTTCATAGATTTTAGGAAAAATATGAGCTGGAATGGTCTTTTTTTCTCCTGGTCTCCGACATGTTTGTAGAGACCCCCCAAATGTGGTCGTGCATGGGGGAACGGAGAGCCAGTGCTGTGTGAGCCTGTGTGTGTGCTTTGTGTGTGTTGGGGGGGGTTGTGTACTAAGAGAGTAGAAGGCCTTGGCTGGTTGTGGAGTGGGGGACCTTCTGGGGTGAATGAGGGTCTCCAGGCTTCCAGAGTCTTATTTCTCCTGTGAATCGCCTTCCAGTGAGCTTAACGCCGTGTGTTAAGAACTCAGGGAGCCATGCTAACCCTATAGGACCTGCTGGGGCCTCTCTCCTGCTCCCTGGCCTCAGATGTTCTCACAGCCCAGAGCGGGAACAGAGCAGAAAGGCCTGGCGCCCTTGCCGGGCCTGGACTCTTGGGTATTCTTAGTCCCCATCCCAGAAGTCAGGGCATTGGGAGAGCTTTGACTCCTGCCCATCACATGTTCCAGCTCTGTGCTCCCCAGCAGCTTTCCACACCAGCAGGGGGCTGGGGCCTCCCAGGGTGGGCTCTGAGCTCTGGGCCAGCTCCGCAGGCTCTTCCATGAAGGGACACGTGCAGCAGCAGGAGACGACAGCCCCCATCTGCCTGCCAGGCGCTGGCCCTGTGTCAGCAGCTGCGTGCCCGGCCTCAGCGCGTGACAGCTGCAGAGAGGAAGCAGCTGCCTCGGGCCATGAGGGAGGCTGAGGAGGGTTTCACCCTGCAGGGGTCGCCCTCGAGCCTGGACTCTTCCTCTCTCCCAGTCACTCTGAATTGCTGGAGTGTTCAGCTTCTCAAGGGTGGAATCTCTGGTGAGTATCACAGTTAAATGCGTGTCCCTGCTGGGAAGGTGGTGCCTTGGCTGACTGGCTGAGGAGAGTGTGGGGGTGGGCGTCAGGGTGGGCGGGTTGCCTGAAGGGGGCCTCTGAGCAGGGCAAAGTGCAGAGCAGGAGAACAGCGGGAGCTGACGTTCAGCCCACATGTCCCTGGCCTCTGGGGACCCTGGTGTTGGCTGGTATCCACCCAGCGGAGGGTGCTTGCCAGGCGCTGCACCCCAGGGACCACTCCATCCAGACATGTGCCGCCTAATAAGCAGCACAGAGGCAGTCCCGGGGTGGCTCTCCCAGATGCAGACCTAGAGACCGGAGGGCGGTTTCTGAGGGCAGGACCTGGATCTTAAATGCTGCTGGGAGGGGTCAGACAAGGACAGGCCTTGTAGTGGGCAGCAGGATGGTCTCTGTACGGAGCACGGAGACCAGTGTCATGGGGAGCTCTGGGGGTCACTGAGCACACCCAGATAGCGGACACCCATGCCACCTTAGTGAAAAGCTGTTGGCTGGCGAGCTGCCCCAGGGCAGGTGTGTGTAAAGGAGTGCAGGACCCAGAGGGACAGTGCCCAAAGCAGCCTCCTGGCAACCTTAGCACCATCTTCAGGATCTGTCCTGCGGCGTTGACTCAGCGCCTGCTGTGATGCCTGCGCCCCCCCCTGACTGTGGCATGGGTTTCAGCATCTGCTGATGACGCTGCCCTCTCAGTCTAAATCGGGATTGCTTCTGAAAAAAACAAAAACCAAACCCCACTGCGACTCAAACACCAGGACACAAAGCCTCCGACTTCCTGATCCAGCTGGCGCTGGCCCCGGCTCTGCTGTGTGTGTGTTGCCGAAGCTGCCTTCCTCTCCTCTCTCTCCTCTCCCCCGCGTCGGAAGCCAATAAGGAAATCCAGGCTTCCTGGCTTTCCACCTTCCTGTTTTGATCCTATAAACCTCCCTCCGGAGGGCTGTTGGCAGGAGCTGGAGGGGCTGCCCGCTGACCGCGTGGAGCTTGGGAGGCGACTGTGGGGGGGGGCCTGGGAGGCAGGAGCTGTTTGCCACCTAAACCCGGTCCCTCTTCTGGGATTTGTTATTGACAGAGAGGCTCAGGCCATTCCTGGCAGCGCCCTCCCCGCAACAAAACTCTTTCTCAGTTCCCGTGTCAAAACTCAGTTTCTTCTCGGCTCTTCTTGGACCACCCTCAGAGTTTTTTTGCTTGGCAAAATTAGGGAGAGCCCAAGCAACAGGAATCTGCTGTCTAGTTGTGATCCCAACCAACCCCCGCCAACACAAGCGTGACTTTTCTCGTTTCCTCCAGCTCTAGAGCGGCTTTTTACCAGAAGCTTTGATTCTGGCCAGTTGCCCTTTATAAGGTCTGCCCGGGACAGCAGCAGGTTCTCTGCAGCGAACACCCTGGGGCTTCTTTTGTCGTCACTGTGATTTAATGAGATGTAAATCCCACAGGGGCCACCCAGGTGGTGGGAACAGAGATTGACATCCACTGGCATGTCCAGGGAAGCCTCAGTCATTCCTGCATCGTTGTAATCTGTCACCGTCCTTATCGGAGGAACAGCCCTGAACACTGCGCTGGGTGAAAATAAGGTCTTCCAGCTGGAGAGCCCGCTCAGAGGGCTGAGTGCATGCTTACCCCGGGAAGGAGTCCAGCACCACGTGGTCCCTGAGCACCCCTGGGAGTGACCAGAGAACCCAGGAGAGGACATGTCTCCCTCCCCTGCCTAGGTTAGCTCATGGGTAACATGAAATGCTAAGAATGCTGCTTTCATGAGCTTGTAGCACACTCAGTACAGTGGGTAAAGCGCTGCCTTTGCATACAGCTGGCCCAGATTTGATCCCTAGCACCCCACATGGCCCCCAAGCCTGCCTGGAGTGATCCCTAAGTGCAGTAAGCCTTGAGTATACTGCCAGGTGTGGTCCCACCCCACCCAACCACCCCACCACCACCAAGAAAAAAACAGCTACATTGATATTTGTAAACAGCTTAGAGCACACCAGGCACATTAAACACAGGACTAGTAGAGCGATCCAAGAACTCAAGAGCCAGGTAGGGAAAAGGTGGGAGAAGGGGGTGTCAGGAAATGTGGGAGGGAGAGGATTTTATGGGGTTAATAAAGGGGTCTCTTGGAGCTGCAAGAGATATTTCCTCATCCATGACCGTCGCCTGAGCAGTTCCTGGGTCCCAGGCTGAGGACTGGGTCAGGATCCAGGGCGGGCTAGCTGGATACTCAGCCCAGAGTGGGTGAACACAGCTCAAGAAGCAGATGAGATCTTCCCAGTGGGAACAGCTGTGGGGATAGAGGCGGGGCTGAGGTGGAGGGAGGAGTGGGCTTGGGCACTTCAGGCTGATGGTCAGCTAAGGGCTCCCAAGGAAGTAGCCAAAGAAGAAACAGCCACATGGGACTCTCACAGATCTTTCCTCAGAGGGAGCACATGTGAGGCCCTGCAGTGCTGGGGTCGGGAGTCTTGGCTGTGGTGAACTGAGGGAGAACCGAATGACACCCATTTGGAGGACTTCGGTGAGGCTGATGGCGTGCGGCCTCATCAGACATCAGGTGGTCCAGCTTTTATCGGAAGTGCCTTTGAGGGCATGAACCAGGCAAGTGGCATGTTTCCACATTACCATTTAAAGCCCAACTTTTGGGACCAGAGTGATAGAACAGGGCTTAAGGCACTTGTCCTGCATGCAGTGGACCCAGGTTCAATTCCCAGCCCTGCACATGGCCCCCTGAGCATCTCCAGGGATAACTCCTGAGCACAGAACCAGAAGTAGCCTGTAGTCCAAAAAACAAAACAAAAATGTAATCAATCAGTTGATAAAATATATAAATCTGAGTCCAGGTAGTTTAAATCCAAGTCCAGGTAGCTTAAATCACAGAAGGTATTTGTATAGAGACGAGTGACTCCAGGGAGCCACGGGCAGGAACAGAACAGGGCTTGAACTCTGAAACACTGTCTCTTCCCACGTGGCAGATTTGTACTGCAGTCGCACCCCTATCCATCAGGGGAACCTGCCTGTCACCATGACTGGAGTCCCATGAGCCCACCCTCTCCAGTGGGCATCTCAGGGGCAAGTCTCCTCAGTGTCAGTGAGCTTCGGCTAAGGCCCAGAGGCTGTTTGAGCAAGATAATCCTGGGTGATGAAGAGAGCCAGGAGGACGGCCTCCGGGGCCCCAAGGGCTCTGAGTGAGAAGCCAGTGAGGGAAGCCTGTAGGCCAGAGTAAATAAAGTGTCCAGGGGCCGGAGTCATAGTTCACTGGCCTTACACGCAGGGTTCAATCCCTGGCATCACATATGGCCGCCAAGCCCCACCAGGAGTAATCCCTGAGCATAGAGCAGGAGTGCCTGAGCAACATTAGAAGATGAGATGTGGCCCCAAAGTCAAGCCCAGCCAAACAATAACAAAGTGTACAAGTTGCCAGAGAGCCCCAGAAGCAAAGCTCAGATTTTAGATCTGAACTTCCTGGTGGCTGAAGCTACAAAAGAATCATCAATGGATGTTGAAGTTCTCATGGGCTGGTCAAAGCCAGCTGGAGCAGACCCACAGCTCAGCTGGGTGGAGGGCCCCAGAAATACCTGGAAGACATCAGTTTTTTTTTTAAATGGGGCGAGGTGGAGGTGCTATGTGCATACCTGCCAGGAATTATTCCTGGTGCTGGGACTTGAACACTGGGTTGGTTGCATGCCAGGCAAGTGCCCTACCAGCACTGTGCATCGGCCAGGCCCCAGTAGCAGCTTTGTCACTTAGATCACTCAGGATTTTGTTTTAGAGTCTGTGGAGAGAACCTCCTGGTGACTGTAAAGTAGAGAGGGCACTGTGTTTCTAGGAGGTGGATGACCGGAGCCACAGTGACGTCCTGTGGTTAATGTAATTACTGCTTGATGCTGTTACTTATGTTTTAGCTGTTAATAGGTGCTGTTGTCCTGGTCATTTACCAAGTCACTGTCAAAGCTTTGTTGCATGGAGTGCTGACGCCAGAACCGCAGGACAGGGAATGAGAATCCCTTTCAATCCTGGCCAGCTCTTTCCCAACACCCTGTCCCAGAACAGAACTGAGGCTTTTATGTCTATGTGTGTAGTACATGTGCGTGTCTATGTGTGGTGCTAAGAGCAGAGCCCAGAGACTCAGATGTGCAAATGTTCAATGCTTCTGGCCCCAGGGCTTTTGAATTTTTAATTTTATTTGGGGGTTTTCTCTGGTGGTTCACAGGGCTTACTCCTGTACTCGGGGATCACAGAGTGGGAGACTGACTGCCCACCTCTGGACTCACCCCAAGAAGGGAGGTTATAAAGGCTGGGTGCAGGACACTAGAGGCATTGTACAGAAGGTAGGGTGCTTGCCTCGCACGCAGCTGACCCAAGTTTGATCTCTGGCTGGCACCACATATGAGTTACAAAGCACTGCCAGGTGTGATCCCTGAGTGTGGAGCCAGGAGGAAGCCCTGAGCATCGCCAGCTGTGGCTCCCAAGGCAGTGGCAGAAAAAATGACGAAGTAGATCCAGGGTTGAGAGAGAAAATTTCCCCTTATACCCAGTGCTCAGGGCTTACCCCTGCTGAGCTCAGGACTGTCTGCCCTGCCAGGCACCTCACTCAGGTAAAGCAAACACCCTGCTTGCTGTGCTATCTCTCTGGCCCCAGAGGGAGAGTATAGCAGTTCGGGGCAGGCCTTGCATATGCTTGACATGGATTTGATCCCCAGTATCACATGGCGCTCCCGAGCACCACTACGAGGCCCTGGTGGTCCCTGGCTCAGCAGGGCCCAGGATACCTCATCATTGGGGTCCTGCATTGAACCACCAGCTCTGTTAACAAAGAATTGTCAGAATGGGACCCAGGATCCCTAAGCGCCACTTGGAGGCAGCCCCCTGCCAAAATAAACAAGCTGGGAGCATTTTGAGACCCCACTGTGCCTTCAGAGCCAATAATCTCCCACTACGCTGCCTTTGGCTTCGAGAAATAAAACCAGTGTTGAAAGTGCAGCTTTGTTGCGTGATTCTTTTTTGTGTCCCACGAGCTGGGAAACTTTCCCTCTGGCACCACCAACATTACAGGCTCTCTGGTGACCTCACTGGCTCTTGAAGAGCAGCGTCAGCACAGTGTCAAGAGCTCATGTTTTCCTCAGACCAGAGCCTAGAGAGGCTGGGGTGCCTGGCAGGGGCGCAGTCAGCCCTGAGAGCCACAGAGCCCTCGCCCTAATGACTTTCCAAGAGGAACTGGAAATTCCAGGTTGTTAAAATGTGCATGTTGACAACTAAATCTTTCTCAAAATTTCTAAGAGCCAAGCAAAGCATTGGTGTGGGTACACATAGCGACCCCTCCTGCGCACCGGTCTAGCAGTGTGTGGTGGCGGGAAGCAGCCAGGCTGAGCATGGCTTCTCTTCCCCAACATGGTGAATTTTTTGTTTGCTCGTTTGTTTACTTTGGGCTTTGGGGTTACACCTGATGATGCTCAGGGGTTACTCCTGGCTCTGCACTCGGGAATTACTCCCAGCGGCTCAGAGGACCCTATGGGATTGAACCCCAGGTAAGCGGCTTGCAAAGCAAATGCCTTAACTCCCTTCCCCTACACCAAACACAGTAATGGCTCCACACTGGCTGGAGCTCCCCAAGGGCACAAATGGAGAACAACAAGCTGGGAAGCAGCCCTCTGGCCCCACCCCTCATTCTCCTGGGCTTCAGCACATTGTTGTTGTTGTTGTTGTTGTTGTTGTTGTTGTTTTTGGCTGCACTTGGCAGTGCTCAGGGGTTGCTCCTGCTCTGAGCTCAGGGACCACTCCTGGTGGTGTCTGGGAGCATCATATGGAATGCTGAGGAGCAAACTCTGGTTCGCTGCGTGTAAGTAAACACCTGTCTGCTAAGCCCCAACCCCAGGCTCCAGCTTTTTGTGAGACCCAACCCCCACCCCAACTACACAGCCATGAATCAGCTGGGCCCACCTGCCCCTCTCAGAGCTGTTTTTCCTGTTTGGGGGTCAAACTAACTGTTCACAACAACTCGACAGTGAAACCGGTCAGCAGAGCAGTGAGTGCCAATGGAAGCCATCTGGGTGAGGAGGACGAACTATTCCCACGGAAATCTCTTTGATTTGGAATATCCCGGGGACTCGCACGGGTCCATGTGGCCTCGGCTGGGCTAGAGTGTTAGGAGGGAGGCGGCTGTGTTTTCCGACTAGGTGTTTGCTGATTGGGTCTGATCTTTATAAGCTCCAGGTCTCTTTACAGCTACTTGTTTTCCTGCGAAGAAACTAGTCATTTCTGTTTGCTAGAGAAGATAACCTCAAAGGTTATCACCAGACAGGACTTTAGTCGCTTTTATCTTTCACTTAAAAAAGAAAAGAACTAAATAAAAACTTACTATCATGGCTCTTTCCCAAGAAATTATATAAACCCCATCATAAAGTGCTTTCACAACACTGAACCTATCACGGGCACTGTCGTGAATGAGTTCATCCATGTTTGATACACGCACATGCAAGAATTGAATTTTCAGAAATCACGCTCTCAAAGAAAGAGCTGCAGCTGTTCGGTCCCTGCAGTATTATTTACAACAACCAAGGCATGGAGACTCCCCAAGTGTCCGTCAAAGAGTGAATGGCGAAGGGAACTGTGGTTTGTCTCTACCATAGGCTGGTACTGAAGGGAGGCAGCCCTGGCACTCACAGCAACATGCATGGAGCCTGAGGCTGTTATGCTAAGTGAGACATAAGTCAGACAGAGGGAAGACAAATGCCATATGATCTCACTTATATGTGGGACCTAAAAGCATCCAGCTCATACATACAAGAACAGATGGGCGCTTGCCGGAGGAGGGACTGGGAAGTGGCGACTGTGGGTGAAGACACGCTTCGACTCGGAAGATAAATTACATCTTGGGAAGTGATGGACAGCTTGGTGACATGAGCTGACAAAGGCGTATTATCTCTCTGAAAGCTGCTGAAAAAAATAGGTGTTGGATTGGAGATAGAACATGGGGTAGGGCACCTACATGTGTCTGGGTTGATCCCCAGCACTACATATGGGCCCCAAGCCCCACTAGAAGTGATCCCTGAGCACGGAGCCAGGAATGAACCCTAAGAACTGTCAGATGTGCCCCTCCCAGAACCAAAACAAAGCAAAAAAGGAAAAGAGTATATTTAAAAGTTCTCATCATGGGACTAGAAAGATAGTACAGAGAATAGATTTACCTTGCATGTGACCAACCTGGGTTAGATCCCCAAAATTACATAGGCTATATGTGAGCACTGCCAGGAGTAATTACTCGGAGCACTGCCAGGAATAATTCCTGAGTACAGAGCCAGGATTAATCCCTAAACATTGCTGGTTGTGGCTCAAAAACAAACAAAAAAAGTTCTCATCTGAAGGTATAAATATATATCAAATTATTATGTTGTATGTATGAGTCTAACATTACATGCCAATTATATTTTCTGAAAATCTGGGATATACTCTGAAGAAGAGTGAGGTTTTAGCTTTTGAATGCTATTCATTTATAGAACTTTCTCCTAAGTATGGTGAGAAAGTATGTTGGTTTTAAGCAGACGCCTGCCATGCCAAGATTGCCCCTGGATGCAGCGTTCTCTTCTAAGACAATGAGGACACCAGTCTCTGTGGTACCCACATAGGTATGCGGGTTCATGCAACAACCCAGGCTTTGTTTTGACCATCAGAGGCCTTCTCCTCTTAGTTACAATAACGGTTTGGTTGAGGACCATCTGCTATCATTCTCCTCAGTGTCGGCTCATTACAGTCTTCCCCACACACAGAAGACTAATCATTACAATGGACATTGTATTTATTTATTTATTCATTCATTCATTTCATTCATTCATTCATTAATTTATCTATTTATTTATTGTTTTGCTTTTTAGGTCACACCTGGCTATGCTCAGGGTTTCTCTTGGCTCTGCACTCAGGAATTACTCCGTGGTGCTTGGGGGACCATATGGGATGCCAGGGATCAAACCCGGGCCAGCATGGGCCAGCCGTGTGCAAGGCAAACGCCCTACCTACTATCAGCTCCGTCCCTGGAAATTGTATTTAAATCTAAAGAATTTTGTATTCAGTTTTAAAGAGGCAGTGGGGCCATGGTAATAGTACAGTAAGACTCTGGCCTTGCATGTGGTCATTGCAGGTTCGATTCTTGGCAGCCCATATGGTCCCCTGGGCCCCACTAGGAGTGATTCCAGTGCACAGCGTCAGGAGTAAGTCCTGAGCACTGCCCAGTGTGGTCCAAAACCCAATGCAAAAAAAAAAAAAAAGACTTAAAGAGACAGTAGTGATTTATTGTAATGTCATGAACCAGTAAATTTCACACAACAAAATTGAGTAAGTTTTTTTTTTTCCTCTTGTATCCCCAGCAAGCCCAGAGGCAGAACAGCTCTCCCCCTGGGCGGGTTGCCCTCCATATGCTTTATCAATGGCGGAGCACTTTCTTCCAAGTACTTACAAAAAAGCAGGGAAAACACCAGCATCTGTCAACTTGTGGGCCAGGGTAAAACCTGTATCATGGACGTGGTGTTGAGTGCTGAGAGCCAGACCATAGCAGTAGCTCCTGTGGTAGGTCTGGTTTTTTTTTCTTTGCTTTTTTGGGCCACACCCGGCGATGCTCAGGGGTTACTCCTGGCTCTGCACTCAGGAATTACTCCTGGCGGTGCTCGGGGACCATATGGGATGCCGGGGATCGAACCTGGGCCGGCATGGGCCGGCCGCATGCAAGACAAACGCCCTACCCACTGGGCTATCGCTCCGGCCCCAGGTCTGTTAGCGGGAAAGTGAATCTATCCCGCACCCCCACCCCAGACTCATGGGTACTTGAGTGTTGTAGGAAAGAATTGATGCAAACCTCAGAGACTTAAGGAATTCCAGTTTATTGCAGTTTAAGTAGATGGGCGGTCCCTCCCACAAGGCCAGCCGGTCCCTTCCCTCATGTATGACCTCACTCTCCTGTTCCTTGACTCCTGGTCTAGACTATGATGCCCTGGTCCTGTCTCCGTGCCATCTGCCCACCTCCAGGGCACAATGGCTTAGCCTTGTCCCCAGTGCCAGCCTTTGTCCACTGCATGTCCACTGTGTCCTCTTGTTGGGACTTGCTGCTCCGTGACCTGTCATTGTACCTCGGCAACTTCCTGTCCCCTTGGCATTCTTTGGTCCTGGCCACCACCATGTGCATGTGGACATGGAGAAACCTCTGCTGTGCTCGCTTCCCTCTGGGCATAGGTGAGGGAGCAAAGAGTTGCCTAGCTGGGGCTTCCTTTGATCTCCTGCAATTTCCCACCCCAGCCATCCCATTACCTCTCTTCACAGGGTACCTTTTCAGGGAATTTTAATGGCCAATTAAATAAGCCAATTTACCTGCCCTCCACCCTTACTCCCACCATAGCAACAATGAGGGGTCCTGTGAAACTGAGCCAGCCCCTCAGCCCCAAAGGGCACGTCAGGTCAGAAAGCCTCCATCAGGTGTGCTATAGCCTCACCTCTGTACTGCCCTTTCCCCCTCAGGTCCCCTTAGAGGATGCTGTTTTACCTCAGGTACAAAACCACCACTTGGCTTGGAAAGATGAAATGACCTGAGCTCTGTCATTGGGCTCCTAGGTGGCTGTAGTGAGTTTTGAATCCAGACTCAAGGTGCCAATTCCTAAAGTTTGCAAATATTCTTACATTCTCTCCTTAAGTTGTCATTTTCTTAGAGTTTAAAAGCCAATAAATTAATTGGGCTGATAACACTGGAAAGAGCACCCCCCAACAGTCTCACCTACAACCCTTTTTAGCATTTTTTCTTCTTTCCTCCATTGTATTATTTTCTATTGCACTCATATATATACACACACACAATATATATATTTATATCTATATCTTTATATCTATTTTAAAGATTATTCATCTTCCCCAATGGAATTTAAATATCAAGAAGGCAAGAATCTGTCTTGTTTGCTGATGAATTTCAGGTGTTTAGAACTATGCCTGAATATAGTTGGTGTTTGATAAATACTGGTTGAGTAAATGAATGAATACCTTTCATATGGTCACTTCTTTTTTTTTTCTTTTTTTTTTTTTTTTTGGTGACATTTTTTTTTCAAGGAATAGTTTTTATTTTTTTTTTAAGTATTTTATTATACCACCGTGAGATATACAAATAAAAAGATATATAATTAAAAATTATATAATTGTTGGAAATGGTACTGCCAGCCTAGAACAAGTGTTTAATGTAGGCAAACGCATATACATTATAACCTATAAATGTATATATTGCAAGCCACAATGTGTAATAGAAGAAAGAGAAAAAATATGAGAGAGATAATGAAAGAGTACATTGTGTAGGGTGCTTGCCTTCTGGTTTCAATCCCTGACGCCCCATAGGGTCCCCCAAGGCCCTCCAGGAATGATCCCTGAGTGTAGAGCCAGGAGTAAGCCCTGAGCACTGCCCAGCGTGGCCAGAAGAGAAAGGACTCAGGGGCTGGAGAGAAGAGGCGGGAGGGGGTGGAGGGGTGGGGGGGGGTGAGCTTCGCCTTCCCACTGGGCTGATTGCCAGCACCCCAGTATGCCCCAAAAAACCCAAAGGGGAAAAGTGCCTGCTGACCTTCAGGACTGCGTGGCCGGAGTAGCGTGGGCGACTGAGACCAGAGACACGGCCATTAGCTCGGGAGCAAGTGGAGTCGTCTGAAACCTGCAGGCCTGAGACCTTTTCCTCTTCTCGCCTTGGTCTGGGTGTAGTCCTCATGCATCAGATTATGCTCACTGCATTGTCTGTTCTTACTGCCCCTGCGGGTGGGCAGACAGTTCCTGCAGGTGACTGTCTTGAGTCTGAGCTGTAGCTGGAATAAACTACCCTGAGGGCCAGAGCAACAGCACAGCAGGAAGGGCGTTGGCCGTGCATGCAGCAGATCTGGGTTCAATCGCCGGCATCCAATAGGGTCCCTGAGCACCACCAGGAGTAATTCCTGACTGCAGAGCCAGGAGTAACCCTGTGTATCGTTGGGTGTGGCCCAAAAAGCTATAAAGTAAAAATAATCTAGCCAGTCCTAGCAAATCCGTCTTGGTCCTGTTGATGCCAGTTAGGATTTTTTGCATGTTGCCTTTTCCATTACTCCCCTGAAATTCAGTAAGTTGTTTTTTTAATAGTGTAGAAATGAGAAAACCTGATCTTTCCCCTTAGAATACCTGATCTTTCCCTTTAAGTTTCATCAGTAAATGCTCCAGATGAGAGCCTTCTACTGAGACTATACCACCTACATGGCAGAGCCTGGCAAGCTTCCCGTGTTTTATTTACTTGTTATGCCAAAAACTAGTAACAATTATGGACCTCAGTTCCATGACCTGAAGAATGATTTGGGGCTCTCCCTGTCCCTGGAGCAAGCAGATACCCTTGTTCGTTTTGCAACAGGATTTATGGAGATGTTACTAGTGCCCACTCCAGCAAATCGATGAACAATGGGAAGACAGTGATAATTAAAAAGGTCATGTTTGGGTTTTGGTCATACAGTGTTTCAGCACCCTTCCCTCCACCAGTGCCCATCTCCCACCACCAACATCCCCGGTTCCCTCCCCCTTCCCCCAGCCCTGCTCCATGGCAGGTTCTTTATTTCTTTCCCTTTCTCTCTCTCTTTCTTTTCCTTCCCTTCCAGACTATGGATTACAGAACATACATTAAAAGGTTGTCATGTGTATCCTTTTGCCTCTATTTAATGCTCAGTTCTAGGTTGGTATTAGTACCCTCGACTATTATTAGCACCCTGTTCCATTTTCTGTCTTACCTAAACTCTGACTCCCACACGTTTGTGATAATTTCCACCTTTGACAAGACCTCCTGATATATGTTTCACTTGACCTTGGATATTGGTATCATAATATGTACATATATATTTATGCCATGCAAATAAATGCAGTCATTCTGTATCTGTCTCTCTCCTTCTGGCTAATTTCGCTCAACATAATCTTCTCCATGTCCATCCATTTATAGGCAAATTTTATAACTTCATTTTTCCTATCAGCTGCATAGTATTCCATTGTGTAGATGTACCAAAGCTTTTTTATCCAGTCATCGATTTTCGGGCACTCTGGTTGCTTCCAGATTCTGGCTATTGTGAATAATGCTGCTATGAACATAAAAGTAGGGATGGTGTTTCCGCTGCGTATTTTTGGTTTCCCAGAGTAGATTCCCAGGAGTGGTATGGCTGGGTCAAATGGGAGTTCAATTTCTAGTCTTTGGAGGAAAGTCCATATTGTTTTCCAGAAAGGCTGTACCAGCCGGCATTTCATATGGTCACTTCTAATTAGTGAAAACTAATAAGAAAAGCAAACATATTATTGTAAAGAACCATCACTTGTATCACTTGTCTTGTATCACTTGTCTTCCCGTTGTTCATCGATTTGCTGGAGCAGGCACCAGTAATGTCTCCATTAGTTGGGAATGAGGTCCATTATTGTTATTGTTTTTGGTATATCAAATACACCACAGGTTGCTTGCCAGGCTCTGCTGTGGCTCTGGGTTCATCCTAGGGGGCCCAGTCTTTAGAACCATGTTCTAAATATTTGTAACTTATTTTCTCTTTTAATTTTCACAATATAGCAACTGTTATTATCACCATTTTACAGATGAAGCACTGAGGCCCAGAAAATTAAGTTAGATTAATTTACCACTGGTTATACAGTTAATATTTTGGGGGATGCCAAGATTTAAATTTTTATTTAAAAATATAAAATAATAAAAATATATCTGGCAATGATTGGGGTTATTCCTGGCTCTTCACTCAGGAATCAGAAAGGTGACGGGATCGTATGGGATTGAGCCCTAGTCAGCTTCATGCAAAGCAAGCACCTAACCCACTGTTCTAGCTCTCTGTCCCCAGCAAATCTTGCTTAGTTATAAATATTGATTATAAATGCATTCAGGATCAACATACAAGGAATCTGTGTGGCTCTCCCCTAGGGAGATGTGAAATTGTCTCCAAATTTCTAAACTTCCTTGTGTGACTTTGCCACCTGACTTCTTTTGCCCTGGACAACTCTGTTTCATAGAGTTTTTGTCTTTTCTAGAAGTGCTGTACCATGGCTCTCACTTCACGGGGCTGCTTCTTGCTCACATTGTGATCGCAGAGTCACCCATGCTGCTTGCTGTGTCAACCACTCATTCCCTTGTTAGGAGAGCAGTAATGGTTATACTGCACCTTCTCCAGCAGTTCACGGCCATCTCTTTATCCATTGCCGGTGGACATTTGGGTTGTTTCTGGTTTGGAGCTGTTAGAAATAAAGCCAATAAATATCTGTGCTCATGTTTCTGCAGACACATATTTTCTTTCTTCTTGGGTTGATTACCAGGAAAGGAATCATTGCCTTGTATGGTGACGCTGTTTGACTTCACAAGCCATGATCAAAGTTTGCCAAAGTGGGGTCCCCTTGGCTGTCTGTAGAGAACTGCGGCTGTCACATGCCCTCCCCCACCTTAGGCAGAGTCAGACTTTTTGGAGCTTTTTATATTTGGGGGCCATGCCTGGCTGTACTCAGACCTTATTCTTGGCTCTGTGCTCATGGATGGGGCTCAAGGAACCATAAGGGGTGCCAGGGGCTGAACCTAGGGTCGGCCTACCTGCTGAACTATGGCTCTAGACCCTGAGCTAGCCACGAAGCTAGCTCTTTCTTTCTTTCTTGCTTGCTTGCTTGCTTTTTGGGTTACACCCAGCGATGCTCATCTGTTTACTCCTGGCTCTTCCCTCAGGAATTATTCCTGGCAGTGCTCAGGGGACCATATGGGATGCTGGGGATTGAATCTGGGTTGGCCACATGCAAGGCAAACACCTTACTTGCTGTGCTATCGCTCCAGCCCAGAACTTTCCTCGTCAGATTGGTTCACCTTTCTGTAACTTAGCTTTTACTTCCTAAATGACTGTGATGCTCTTCAACATTTCTTGTGTGCTTATTGGCCAAAGGTGTATCTTCTTGGGTGAAACGGTTATCTAGATCTTTTGTCCATTCACATTTTTAAAAAAATTGAGATATAAAATTCTTTTTTTTTTAACATTTTATTATACCACCTTGAGATATACAATTACAACGTTGTTCACGCTTGGGGTTTCGGTCACACAGTGTTCCAGCACCCCGCCCTCCACCAGTGCCCCTCAACCACCACCCATGTCCCCAATTCCCTCCCCCTCCCACATCCTGCCTAAATGGCAGGTTCTTTATCTCCTCTCCTCTCCCTCTCTCTCTCCTCCTTCTCCCACACATTGTGGGTTGCACTACGTACACTTAGAAGCCATCATTTGCATTTTTTGTCTGTATTTAATGCTCAGTTCTATGTTGGTATCAGACCTTTAGACATTGAGATATAAAATTCTTAACTACACTAACGTTTGGACAGACACATGTCATGTGAACACACCCCCTCCCCAGGAAAGTTGTTTGCCTTTCCATGTTATAAAATGTCTCAGAATCTTTTTGAAAGTCTTTTCTCCCATCTCCTTTTTCTTTTTCCCAAGGAAGGTTTGTCTTGAGGAATACCATACTTAAAGGGCCAGATAATACTTAAGAGAAGCAAAGCACTGAGGGGAAAACTAAAATTCTGAAAAAGAAGAGGAAAAATAAAACGAATGATTGGGAGGACTGGAACAACAGTACAGCAAGTAGGGAGGGCCCTTGCCTTGCACATGGCTGACCTTGACACCTCAATCCCTGGCACCCCTTTTGGTAACCAGAGACCTACCAGGAATAATCTCTAAGCACAGAGTCAGGAGTAATCCCTGAGCACTGCCAGGTGTGGTCTCCAAAGAAAAACAAGGAAATCCTGGTCAGTGTTTGTAAAACAGGGCTCAGAAACAAATTACTCTGATGGGGGCGCAGTGGGTAAGAAAATTAATCACTAACCTAGGGCCAGTGTTACTTAAGGTTTTACTTAATTAAACATAATAAGACTAATGAAACCACGCACCACTTAACTATTTGTAAAACACTGGAGGATTTAAAGAGCCAGAGAAATGATGGAATTGGGGGCACTTTTTCTGTCTTGTTTGGTAGGTTGTTATTGAAAGGGGCAGGCTGTGATGAGGGGAAGTGGAGGTCTTGGCTGAGTCCTGGGTAATAACATGGACTATAATTGGGCGTATAAGGTGGAGAGGCTCGACCTGGAGCACCCTAATCCCATAAAATGGGGAGGACATGGCGCATCAGTGTCTAGTGAATTCTTATTGTTTATTAATGCCTCCCACAAAAACCCACATATGTTCTGGGCTACAGCTCAGTGGTAGAACTCGTGTGGGGGTCCAGGTTCAGTCCTAGCGCTGTGCCCCCAAAGGCATGTGTCTGATGTATGTACACACTGGTATATGTTGCATGTTTATGGGTTCATCATCAATTTTACTAACATAGGAAGGTCATGCACTGTTTAATGATTTGTTACACTGAGAAATTTGTCAGCAAATGGTTTCTTTGTGCACATGCCAGAGTGTCGTGAAATGGAGCAACCCAGGCAGGTGGGCTGTCCCTTTGACTTCGTGCTCTGATACGCAGCTCACCAACCAGAATGTCACCGAGTGACACAGGACTGAATCGCGCCCCTTTGAAACCAGCACCAGCTGCTTCTAAATACCACCCAGCCGACTGACTTGCCCAAGAGGTTTCTGTCGCCTGTCCCTGACTCTCAGATCAGCCCCAACCAACAGTTGCACCCAACTCAAGCGGCTCCATCGAAGAAGTCTCATTAAAGGGTCAGAGGACAGTGACACAAGAGTTTGATGGTTACAACAAGAACAAACAAATCACACATAACTGAAATTAAATACACCTATAGCTATTTTTTATAATGAAAGGCTGAGGTCAGTGCGGTCACTCGACTTCCTCACAGAACTGGATAATGGTTTCTGGATACAGAAAAAAAAAAAACATTTCCAGGTCTTGCAAGCCTGAAGTCAGAAAGACTGTGAGTTGTCCTTGGAACCACCCACATACCCGAGTGTGTTGACAGTGGTTCTGCCATTTGGAACCTCTGGTGTTCAACAACAAAGTACAATTTCTGTCATGCCACAACCATGTGGGTGCAGAAACCACAATTAAATCGTGCCATCCCTGGTCTTCACAGAAGCAACAATAAAAAGAAGTGTGGGGTGGGGTGGGAACTTCTGTCGGTTTTGTGCCATTCACAATGTGATCATTGTATATCCAACACACTGGATTTTTTTTTAAGATCACACCCGGCAATGCTCAGGGGCTTACTCCTGACTTTGCACTCAGGAATTACTCCTGGCGGTGCTCAGGGGACCATATGGAATGCTGAGGACCGAACCCTGGTTGGCCGTGTGCAAGGCAAACACCCTACCCGCTGGACTATTGCTCCAGCCCCAATAAAATGAAATCTTTAAAAAAAATGGTAGAGATAAATAACCTTGTGTGGGCAGAGCAATAGCACAGCAGGGAGGGCGTTTGCCTTGCATGCAGCTGAGCCAGGTTGATCCCGGCATCCCATATGGTCCCCTGGGTACTGCCAGGTCATTCCTGAGTTCAGAGCCAGGAGTAACTCCTGATCATCGCCAGGTTGGCTCCCCCACCCCCAAAGAAAAATATCTTTTAAAAAAATCCCTTGCAGGCTTGAGAGATGACTTTGGCGTCAGACGTGCTTGCTTTGCATGCAGAAGGCCCCAAGTTTAGCGCCTGGTGACTTCTTTTTATTTTAATTTTTTTCATTTATTTAAATTAAAACACAGTGATTTACAGAATATTTTTAGTACAGTTGTCACAAGCATTCATTGTTCAACACCAGTCCCACCACCAGTGTGCTCCTACCGCCATCAAAGTGGGGGGTTCCTACCGCCCCACTCACTCACTCTCTATCCCTACACCAGCTCCCATAGCCCCCTGCAACCATATTAATCATTGCAACATATATATGGGAAAGGTTCTGGAAAGACCTGACTCTAAACTGGGTGGTTTTGTTAACATGGTCTGCAGCCACTTCACAGCACGCCACAGGAAGAAGCTGTAGTAGTTGTGCCTTTCTGGTCTTTCTTCCCGGAGTTACTGCTCAGTCCTGGTTCATGGTTGGTTGTGAATGGCATCTTTGGAGCTCATAGTCACGCCCACTGGGTCATTGGGGGGTGGGGGATGAGAGGAGGGACCTCAATCCCCGCTTCAAGCCCTGTTGATGTGCCCATGACAACCCACATGTTTGCTGGTCCTAGAAGTGATGGTGAACTGGCCAGGGAAGGAACCAGTTTTCCCCTCTCTTTGCTTCCTGGGCAGCTCTCCTCAGGCAGGAGCTGTAGCAGAGGTGCGTCTGGTCATTCTCTTGGTGTTACTGATCAGTCCTGGCACCTGGTCAGTTGTAGATGATGTCAGCAAGGCTTGTAATCATGCCCACTGGGTCATTGGAGGTGGGGGATAAGAGGAGGGCCCTCAATCCTCACTCCAAGCCCAGCCAGCGGGCTCACAGCAGCCGCGTGGTTTGCTGTTCCTAGAAGTGATGATGAAACCGGCCAACCTGGAGATTTCTTGAGTACCATCAGGTGTGGGAACCTGGTGGCCCCTTATTACACAGGACATGAACTCAAGCATTGAACAATCCAGTCCACTTGACCAAGGATTTTAGAAAGCAAAACAGAACAAGACAAAAAACCCACCAAAGCCATGTAATTTTTGTTGTTGTTTTTTGAGTCACACCTGGCAATACTCAGGGGTTGCTCCTGGCTCTGCGCTCAGGAATTACTCCTGGCAGTGCTTGGGGACCATATGAGATGTTGGGGATAGAACCTGGGTCAGCCGCATGCAAGGCAAATGCCCCTACCTGCTGTGCTATTGCTCCGCCCACAGCATATGCAATCTTGAGTATTAATTGCTTACTTTCATTTTCCGTACACTAGCTTTAATAAAAGTCTATATAATTTAATGGGGGAGACTTACCCAGTGGATCCTCAGGGCCTATTCCCAGTTTTGTATTTGGGGTCACTCCCCAGTGTTGCTTTGGAGAGGGCTGGGGGTCATACCCAGCCTCCTCTGTGCAGCTCTTTGAACCATCACCCAGTCCCTGTATAATTTAGTTCTGCTTGTTTGTTTGGGGGCCATATCCAGTTTGCTCAGAGATCACTCCTGGAGGGTTTGAGGGGACCATATACCCAGGTTGGCTATATGCAAGGCAAATGCCCTACCCACTCTACTATCATTCCAGCCTTATATAATTTAATTTTTATTAATTATTAATATCTGGCTTGGAAAGTTCCTGAAGCTTTCCCACACAGCTCTCTGGGTATGTGAGGCAGCTACTGCCCCACTGATTTAGTGAGAAGCATCTAGAACTCCACAGGGAGGTTGGAAAGAGGGGGCTCATGTTCTTCTGCCCTGAAACCACTGTTTCTGCTCGTCAGGGCTGGCTTCCTTGGGGAGGAAAAGGTCATGGTGGTTTGCTGGTGACCCTGAGCTGCTGGCAGGTAGGACCTTGGCAGGCTGACCTGAGGTACAGTGAGGCACTTGCTTGCCCTCTGGTGGCTCAGGGTCCACCTCAAGATCCCTCTTTCTGGCAGTTTTCTTCCTGACCTGCAGATAGCCTGCTTTTTGGGGGCCCTCGCCTGCCTTTGCCCTGAGCCCCTCACTCCAAGCTTTACTCTTCTTCTGACCTCAGTTCTAATGGACAGGCCCAATAGAGAAACTTCACAGGGTTTTTCTCCCCTATACTGTCCTTCTGTCTCCAACATCAGAGCTGGGGAATTTCTGCTTTGCTGGTGGAGAGGATGAGAAACAGGAGACAAGTCAGGTCTTCTCTCAATGGCAGAGCAAGGCATGAGTCCGTTTCTTGGTTTGTGGACTACAATGTGGTAAGAACGCCAGAGAAAGAGCTGGAGTGTGTGCTTGTTGGGGGGGGAGGTTCAGAGCACCATGTGGTCGAGTGTTCAAATCCCCACTTTTCCCATCAAGGGCCAAATCTGAAGTCCAGCACCAGAGGTGACCTCCAGATGTACTGCAGTCAGGTAAGGCCCCACTGAAAAGGTGCGGTGCTATCCCAGGCAAACTTCAACTAAAAAGATGTGAGCACCATCATCAGGAAGTGCTGCTTCTGCCATCGCCGGCTCCTTATTGTGGGGGAGCTCAGAGACGGACCGCCATGCTGATCGGTCCCTCAGATATCCAGCTGGGGTCTCCATTCCTCGGAGGACTCATGACCATCCCCATAACCGCCGGCTCTCGCCTTTGCTATGTGAGGCATTGTAAAACCCTAACCCCTATCCTGCCTGTCCCTGTAAAGCACGTTCCATTCCTTATATGGAAATAATGACATTTGCCCATTTCTCCCCCAGCTTACTGTAGGTCCCGTCCTCTTCCCGCCCTTTTCATGTATAAATACTGTGAACTGCTCAATAAAGACGAGCGCTTGATCAACCTAGGTGTCTTGCGGCTCCTTCTCTTCTTTTCTGCTTTCTCATTCAGGTTACATCCCCCTCGAGATTTCCCCAGTTAAGTCCTACCCTGTGGATCGGGGTGGGACCCCTTATGGTCACCATTGTCACCTATGGCCCTCCTGAAGAATAGCGAGGCATGTGTGTAACAGACCTAGGAGCAACTCAGCTGAGTGTGGACCCTGCCTCCTCACAGTTACTGCAACAACATCAACACCACCAACAAAGTGGGGAGAGAATAGATATACACAATGGAAATAGATATACACAATGGAAACAGGATGTGGTCAGAGCCAAAGGTTGGCCAGACCAGGGCAGGGGTGTTAGGGGGAAAGCATAAAGCTGGAGCTTCTGCAGGGCTACGAATACAAGCCCTGCTCGCTCTCAGCTCTCAGCCCTACTGGCTTGTGCAGCGACATCACCCTGAAGGGGCAGCAGGGCGCAGAAGGTGTGTGCACACATCTTGGCCATGTGCACACACCAAGGCTTCCAGGCTTCCAAGTCCCAGCTGCACCATTTACTACTGGTGTGACTTTTTTGTTTTGTGATTTTTTTTTGTTTTGTGATTTTTTTGTTCTTGTTGCTGTTTTGAAAAAAAAAAAAAAAAAAACAAGATGGTCAGACTTCCTTGTCAAGACCCTGAAGGAACGGTTTGAGGCTCTTCATATTCCTGAATCAACCAGATGCCATTGGGCTACATTGGCACGTGATAGGGTCCAATGGAAATGTTACTGGCGCCGCTCGAGCAAATCAATGAATAACGGGATTCAAGTGATCAAGTGATCAAGTTGCTGTTTTGATGCATGCGTGTGTGTGTGTGTCTGTGTGTGTTTGTATGTGTGTCCGTGTGTGTGGGTTTGGGTCACACCTGGTGGTGCTCAGGAGTTACTCCTAGCTCTGCACTCAGAGATCACTCCTGGCAGGTTCAGGGGGACCATATGGGATGCCAGGGATCGATAAGCCCAGGTCAACAAGCGCCCTCCCTGCTGTGCTACCTCTCTGGCCCTCAGACAAGTCATTAACCCTTTTTTGAGCCTCTAAATGTGTTCCCATCTAAAGAGTGCAGTCATGTTCAGCCTTCCTCAAGGATTCTTATGGAGCTAAACAAGCCTAGATAGTCCACACAATCTTTCTGTCTCTTACTCAAGGCTGAATCTTGGGGAGGCTGGAGGTCTGACTTGCTGTGTTTCTGAACTCCCAGCAACTAGCACCATAGCTAGTAATTCAGAAGTGTCTAATCAGAGTGTTGAATTGAAAATAAATGCCAAAGGGCACTGGAGAAAATATATATATCCAAGAAACAAAAATAGTCATTTACACAAAGAATTGTCCAGTTATTTAATAAGTACTCATTTAACAATTTTTATAGCTTTACTAAAACATAATTCACATAGCATATAATCCATTAATTTAAAATTACAGTTCAGGGGCCGGAGCACTAGCACAGCAGGGAGGGCGTTTGCTTGCACATGGCCAACCTGGGTTTGATCCCCAGCATCCAATACGGTCCCCCAAGCACCAACAGGGGTAATCCCTGAGTGAAGAGCCAGGAGTAACGCCTGAGCATAGCCGGGTGTGACCCCACAAAAATTGCAGTTTAGCCAGGGCTTTGGCTCAGTGGGGATCATGTCCTTCACGTGGGTGGGACCCTAAATTGCACACGACTCACAAACACCCTGAACAACCAAAAAGAAAGTGAAATATTTTGCTTGATAGTTTCATCACGTTTGGACCAGGAATGTAGCTTAGCAGTAGAGCACATGCCTTGCACGTGTGAGTCCTTGGGTTCCGTGCAGGCTCTCCCAGAGCTTTTAGTGAATTTATACTAACATATAGCCATACATTTTGAAACCACTGCCATGATCAATTTCAGGACATCTCATTTCCCTGTAGAGAAACCCCAGACTCAACCACACTCTCCTCCAGAGTTTCTAGAGTCTAGCCCCCTCCTATCTCACTGTCTTCATAGATTTGCCAATTCTGTACATTCAGGGAAGGAGGACCCTGACACGACTGGCTACCTCACACACCATCATGTTTCAAGGAACGCTCATGTTGTAGTAGGTTGTGGGACGACAAATGCTTTCTAAACATCTGCTGGTGGCCAGGAGTTGAAGAAGGAATAGCTGATGGTCTAGAAAACATGTTCACGTAAAGAAGGGTGCTTGTTCATAGCTTCTAATTCTTCATGGTCAAACGGACATCACCTTCATGCCCACTCACCGGGAGGGAGTAACCCGCAGGGCCCTTTCATATCACAGATCACCCTTCAGAGACATAAAGGACCCCAATAGTCTTGTTGCCACAGGGCTGAATGTTGGAATCATGTGAAACTGCAGTGAGTGAAAGAGGTTAGAGATTGGGGACCATGGAAAGTGCTTTACTGGGAAGGGGCTGGAGGGAACATAGCAGCCAAAGCCTGCTGGGGGCTGGGGGTGAATCTGGGTAACTTTGGGGTACAGAATTTCCAAATTCATTAACCTCTGCACTTAGAACAAGCACTAAGCTTCTCCCCTTCTCTACCTTTACAATGTGGCCAGTGTTCTATCATAAGTAAGACTGTTGCAGGACTCCTAAGGACCGCTGCATCTGCTCTGGATTGCCTCCCGCAAATCACTCCATAGATAAGGGGTAGTCTAAATGTGGCAGTTTATCCGACCATGTATGCTGTACTAGCTGGTATAAATATCTCCCATGCTATCACAATCATCATGGGACTAGCTAGATCTTACCAGCATATTAGCCTGGGCCACGTAGGACACCTAAGTAATTAGGACCAGAGAGAAATGCTGTTTGCTTCCAAGCAAACAAGCATGGCTCCCCTGATATACTCAAAGGCAACTAAAATATAAAACTACAATGAAGTAGAGGAGACTTGTGAAAGCTTGGAGAAAATATTTAACTGGCATTGGTGTTGGTCAAGGTACAGAGACATGCCATCTCAGAAACCCCCTTCTCTACACTACAAAAGCATTCCTAAGCAGATTTCGGCTCAAAACATTAGCACAGTAAAGGCCCTAGGTGAGGTGCAGGGAGGGATTACCTAAGGGCATTGGACCCTCCCTGCTTTCCATAACAGTGGGAGGAAGGTCTGAGTTACAGGGATATAAACTAGCCGGTTCCCGCTCTCGCCCTTCTTCTTCCTTGTGGGATCTCTCTCTTGTGAGCGGTCATTCCCTTAGAAGCTTTTACACGTGGTGGTCGCCATCTTGGCCTACACGTGGCTGGGGTTCTCAGCCTGGAATCCTAAGCATCGGGTTTTTCCTTTTGCTGATTTGTATGCCTGAACCTGTGATAAGTAAAGCCTTTTAAAACTGCATCGGATTCCTGAGTTTTCATCCGTTCCTCGCCGGCTTTGGAGGTAGAAGGGAACTCGCTTCCTGGCACTGTCGGGGACCCGGCGGAGCGCCCCGACATAAGACAATTGTCACTCGGGAGTTACCTGGATTGTTCAAGTCTTTACTTGCCAAGGAATACTGAAGTAGGAGACTCTCGCTTCCTGAGGCTGGCCATGCTCTCTCCCTTCCGGGAGACAGATGCTCCCAAACAGCCCCAGAGCCCTGAGAATTTGCTCAGCAAAGCTGCACCCTGTGTTCAGAGAGAGAGAGAGATTCGTGGGTCAGGAGGTGGATTCATTGTGAAATTTATTTCAGTTTTTGGGCCACACCTGTACTTACTCCTGGTTCTGCACTCAGGGGTCCTGCCTGGTGGGCTTGGGAGACCACCTGGGATGTCTGGGACTGAACCCAGTCCACAGTGTTCAAGGCAAGCTCCATACCTGCTTTATCATCACTCTGGTCCCAACAGTGGAACATTTTTTTCTTTTTGGGTTCACACCCGGCGATGCTCAGGGGTTATTCCTGCTTCTGCACTCAGGAATTAATCCTGGAGGTGCTTGGGGGACCATATGGATGATGGAGATCGAACCAGGCAAACGCCCTACCTGCTGTACTATCAACCCAGCCCAACAGTGAAACATTTTTCACTGTTTCACTAGAGGTGGCTGGGAAGATGCCATCTCCCTCAGCCTATGACGCCTGCCTGTGGGTTCTAAGAGCCACCTTGATCTTGTCTCATTCAGAGCTCCCACACGTGGCAGCATCTTCTTGTTTTGTGTGACTAGGGGGAGCCATGGGAAACAGGCAGAACCGTGGAGCAGCCAGTCCTCTCTCTGGAGCCCTTGAGCTGCCATGACTGTCCCTGGGAAGCCAGGGCCAGAATGTGTTTGAGGGTGAGGCCCACCTGGTGTAGAGCATAGCAGGTACCATGGTGCTGTGGCATGGAGCCAAGGTTGCCCTCATGCCATCCAGGTCAGTGGGCTAATGCCCAAGACGAGGGTGCCTGAAGGTCAGGTCCTCCCCACAGGAGGATAGACATTGGGGTACTCTGGAACTCACTGAGGCAGGGTCCCAGGAAGATCTCATCTGACAAGCCATAGTGCTCCTCAGAGGCAGTGACCACCTAAAAGGAAGGTGAGGTGGGGCAGGTCAGACTCTGAGACTCCGACCTCTCCACCCTCGAAATGGACATGTTGCAGGTGGGGAGGCCAAGGCAGGGGCCGAGAGACCGGCACGAGCTCCCACAGCTACGGGACCTGGTTGCCTCACTGCTTCCCGGGCAGCACCATTGGATCTGACTGACGAGAAACAGGGCCAAGGAGTGTTGTCACCCCCCAGGAGGGACGCAGAGACTGAAGGTTGCCCATTGTTGACCATAGCCCAGTTCTATCAGCAGAATTGTTTTGTTTGGCTTCAAGAGTGTTTCTCTTTTTAGTGTTTGAATTTATTACCAACTTTTAAAAACAAGTTTTCCCAGAGAATGCATCCTGGGAAATCTAACATGTGGAACAGTGGAACACAACCCCTGTTTCTGCTTCTCCTCTCCTCGGCTCACTCTACAGCCCCCACCCTACTTGGCGCCTGCTCTGGGAGACCAGGGGACCCCCAGGTAGCAGGGAGGGGCTGAACCCAGCCCAAGGACATGGCTGATACCCATGACAGAAATTCATGCCGTCCGGGTCAGGACTGAGAAGTTGAAGGTAAGGTGTCAGCAGGGCTGGTTCTCTGCGTGGTTCTGTCTGCACCTGATCAGAGCCTGCTTGCGCTCAGGCCACCCCTCTGACTCCCATCCCTCTTCAGCCATGCTGCAGGTCAGATCACAATAGGTCCTGGGGGCCACACTCCTGCCCACCCCAGCCCAGTGCTGTCTCCTGATGGGGGCTTCTGTCAGCTGTGATCCAGAAGCAGGTGGCAGTGCCAGTATTTATAAAGCATCTGCAGGGCTGATGTTGGGACCAGGTAGGGAGCAGAGCCTTCGTGTCCCATGTCTACAGGCCATGGCATCCAACGTTTATCCAAGAGCCAAAGAAATAGTCTGAAAACACGGCATTATGCATATCCGTGTGCTGGAGGCCCAGGTCAGTTCTCCAGTGCTGCACGGTCCCTATACATCCCCACGGTGACTCTAGTGTAGTTCCTGAGCACCACAGGAAGTGGCCTAAAACACAAGCAGAAAATCAAACCTTGTTTAGCTGTAAGTGCTTTCTACTTTTCTATCTAATCACAAAAATTATTTTTCTAATAGTTAAAATGTCAGCTAGAGAACTAATACAGAGGGTAAGGCCCTTGCCTGGTACACAGCTGACCCTGATTCTATCCCTGACACCACATAGGGTGCCCTGAGCACTGCCAGCAGTGATCCCTGAGCACAGCCAGGTCAGCACCAACAAATCAAATGTTAATATGTTTTATTTTATTTGTTTTATTTATTTGTTGATTGAACTTTTTTTTCTTTTGGGGTCTCACCCGCAATGCTCAGGGTTACTCCTGGCTCTGCACTCAGAAATTACTCCTGGCGGTGCTCGGGGTGGGGGCAGGGGACCATATGGGATGCTGGGGATCAAACCCGGTTGACCCTGTGCAAGGCAGATGCCCTACCCACTGTGCTATTGCTCCGGCCCCAACGTTTTCTTTTTTCAGTGGTGGCGATCAAACCCAGGGTCTCACACATGCAAGACAAATGCTCTAAGGAAGGACTAACTCCCATACCAAGCTGCAAATGTATAGGGCTGAAGCATCTGCAGTAGGTTATTTTACTCTAAGCTACATGTGATGTGGCGTCTGTGACTCTGTGTCAAGTGTGGGGCTATATAATAATAACAAGGCAATAGTTAGAAGGAACTATGAACATGGTGTTTCCATGACAGTCTCTGGGTTAGGCACTTGCCATTACTGCCTCGTTTGCACCACATAGCAGGGATGGAGGGAGTTTCTCTTGGTTTCCCCATCGCAGACCTGTAGAAACTGAAGCAGCGCCTGGAGTTGCCTTTGGTCTCCCTCCCATCCCCCTCCGCTGCTGGGGGTGCACAGGAATTCAGGAAGGCTTTCTCTAAAACCCCACGACTACCACCTAGCTCCCTTACCTCCAGCAACAGATGATCTTAGCTAGAAAACCTTGAAATTCCAAGCTTGTGTTAAGAAATCACATTAACATGTACATGGTGGAGGGATGGTGTCGGAACACTGTATGACTGTAGCCCTATCATGAACAGCTTTTTATGGTCTATCTCAGCGTGATTTAATAAAAGATAAAATAAAATAGTGAGAAAAAAAGGAATCACATTACCTTTTAAGAACCCCAGAAGATTAAATGAGGTTCATTGTGTGTGTGGAGAGAGAGAGAGGCAGAGGCAGAGAGAGAGAGAGAGAGAGAGAGAAAGAGAGAGGAGATTGTCAAGAAAAAAAGAGGGAATTTAAGTGTCTTGAAGGATTCCTTTTCATAATTAAGCCTTTCTGCTTTCTGTTAGTCACATTGACACATTACGGCATAAACAGTGCTGAGAAACGCCCAGGTTCCTGGGTTATGTCAGGGCCTGAAGGGTGCGCATCCTCAACCAAGAGCTCTCAGCTGGGTCCGTGTCTCAGCTGGGTCCTGCCCATACATCCTTCAAGTTCCCTATGGCCTGGTGGGTAAATCAACAAACACACTTATCTAACTGTTCCTGAATAGCTTCAATGTCTCCAGAGTGTTTTTGAAGAACTGGACCATGAGGGTGACAGATGGAGGCAAATCTCCACCGTCCGGACCCAATCTGCATGGCTGATCACTCACCCACTCCTGAGGAACATGGAGTGCATGGAGAGGGGCAGCCCGTTAGCCCCATCCCGGGAGGGCCCATTCTGACCTGGGGTTCTCTAAGCAGGTTCGTCTGTGACCCTCGGTTCTTGCCTGGTCTGTATTTGAGAACTGGGAGAAGAAAGGCTGTGGGTTGCCACACACAAAGAACTCATGGATCCAGAAATAATGAGCAGAGGGGCTTCAAGTCCACTTTCACCCTCCATGGCCCCGTACTTTGGGCAGGGCACTGCACTTTCCTGGACTTCTGTTGCTCAGACTGTAAAATGGGAGGAGTGTCTGCTAAATCCCTTCTCTTCCCCTCCATGGCCGCCCCTTGCCTGTTCTCTCCTCCTTTTCTCTTACTTCTCTTCCTCCCTTTTCCCCTTCCTTCCTCCCTTTCTCTCTTCCTCCACAGACTGTCCATTTTCCTTTAAAACAGGGCATGTGACAGTGTAACATACATGTAAGATACAAGGCACAGGAGATATGTCAGCACTAACCAGTGACTGTGTTTATGATCCAGACAAGAGCTCTGAGCCCAACAAAGGAAAATACAGTCAGTCAATCCCAGAAATGCTTCCTCTGAGATGCGGCATCTGGCCCCTCCCTGGGTGGGTCTGGCCGGGCCAAGAGGTGCTGCTCACGTTCCCAGGGGTGAGGCGACGTCCAGACAGCCTGAAGCTCTCTCAGCCTCCCTCTAGCTGCAAGTGCAAGTCCCTAGAGATGGCTGTGCTGTTTCCTTGGGGTACTGTCCCTGCCTTCCTCCAGGCACAGTCATGGAGAGAAGCCAAAGGTGCCCTGCTGAGGCCCTGCGGACCTGGCTGGCACAGGCCCTTCCCTGAGTTGGGGCTCTAGGTCTCTCATCTGGGGCTAACCTGTTACGTCCACTCCAGTGACTGGCGTTCCCTAGACTCAGGCTCCGGCTGGGATCATGAACATTTTTGCTTCAAGCTCTGGCCCCTCCTCGTCAGAGTCATTGGTTTGTTTGTTTTGTTTTTGCTGTTTTCTTTCTGCAATTCCAGGGATGGAATCCAGGTCTCCCATATGCGAGCCCACCAGCTGGTCCCTCCTCTTTAAATGGTGATGTGTGTGCCTGGCAGTTGGGTCAAAATGAAAGGCAGAAGTCGAAGTTTTAGCACAGCGAGTAGGACATTCGTCTTGCACGCAGCCAACCTGAGTTCAATCCTCGGCATCCCACATGGTCCTCCGAGCACCTCCAGGAGTAATTCCTGAGTGCAGAGCCAGGAGTAACCCCTGAGCACTGCTGAGTGTGGCCCCCAAACAAACAAGCAAAGATGAAAGGCAGAAGTTCTGTGCAGTGCAGTGAGCTCTCAGTCACTCTCAGCTCTTTTCCTTCCCAAGCTCTGTCCAGGGGACCGACAGAGGGAAGTGCTCAGAAGATGTGCCTCTGGGGCCGTGGGCAACGACACTTTCTCCTGCCTAATGCAACTGTCTTAATCATACTTAATCCTGCTCTCAGGAGGGCCTGTAAAACCGAACCCATCATTTATTTGATTTCCTCGGGCAGAGCTGCCTCCTGACCCCGGTGCTGGCACGGGAATTGAGAGTTTGCTCTGCTGCGCTCCTCCTGTGGGATGCGCCCGTGCATGTGTGTGGGGCGCCCGGCCTCCCCTGCCTTCCCTTCCACACCTTGAGCAGGGAAGTGGCGGTTCTCTGGCTGCAGGGTGGGTGCCTGGAACCCAGCCTTGGTCTGCAGCCCAGCCCAAGGCAATGCTTCTCCTGCTTCCTGTCATTATAGGGTCCCCCCCCCTCCTCCAGGCTCCCCCTGGCACCCCCTGGATCCCCCCTTGGCTTCCCCAGCTCCCCGCCCCAAGCTCCCCTTCCTTCCTTTACTCCTGTGGCAGCAAACAGCTTTGTTGCGAGGGTTCAGAGGAGTGACCAGGAATGTTGCTGGTCAGGCTCCAGACTCGAGGCTGAGGGGCTACTTGTCCTTGAGTAGAAGACCCCTGGGATCTCTGAGGCTCTCAGTTCAGTAACCCACCAACCTCCCTGAGTATCTCCAAGTGCTGGGCACCAGGGGAGCCCTGAGGGTCAACTCCTTTATTCCTGAACTTCTTGACTTGTATCCCCAGAACAACAACAAACCCCAGAGAGACAGCTTCATGTCTTTGTGGGTGATAACCCACCCCAGGAGTCCCCTTCTGCTGCTGGGGTGGGAATTGGCCCAGCAGCTCCAGTGAATGCTGAGCACAGACAGCATATGCACATGTGGGCACACGGAAAACATGTTCGGGAATGTTCCAAGAATCACTCTGTGTAAGAACCACAAACTGGCCACAAACCAAAAGTAAGCCAGCAGGTTGGAGCCCTTCCTGAGTTTATGCTTGAGAGAGACAAACCAGCACTGCGCACAACCAGAGGGATAACTCTCACAGGACGACACAGGAAGGAAGGGATGAATAAAACCCAACATTTTAGAACAGTCAAGTTGGTGGTTGGTGGATGATGAAATTCAGGGTGCCGTTGCCCTTGGTAGCCACGAGTGGGGAAAGCCAGAGAGGGGCTCTTGAGGGCGAGGCTGGAGTCCTCTTTCTTTCTTTCTTTCTTTCTTTCTTTCTTTCTTTCTTTCTTTCTTTCTTTCTTTCTTTCTTTCTTTCTTTCTTTCTTTCTTTCTTTCTTTCTTTCTTTCTTTCTTTCTTTCTTTCTTTCTTTCTTTCTTTTCTTTCTTTCTTTCTTTCTTTCTTTCTTTCTTTCTTTCTTTCTTTCTTCCTTTTCCTTCCTTCCTTCCTTCCTTCCTTCCTTCCTTCCTTCCTTCCTTCCTTCCTTCCTTCCTTCCTTCCTTCCTTCCTTCCTTCCTTCCTTCCTTCCTTTCCTTCCTTCCTTCCTTCCTTCCTTTCCCTTCCTTCCTTTCCTTCCTTCCTTCCTTCCTTCCTTCCTTCCTTCCTTCCTTTCCTTCCTTCCTTCCTCTTCCTTCCTTCCTTCCTTCCCTCTTCCTTCCTTCCTTCCTTCCTTCCTTCCTTCCTTCCTTCCTTCCTTCCTTCCTTTCCTTTCCTTCCTTCCTTCCTTCCTTCCTTCCTTCCTTCCTTCCTTCCTTCCTTCCTTCCTTCCTTCCTTCCTTCCTTCCTTCCTTCCTTCCTTTCCTTCCTTCCTTTCCCTTCCTTCCTTCCTTCCTTCCTTCCTTCCTTCCTTCCTTCCTTCCTTCCTTCCTTCCTTCCTACCTTCCTTCCTTCCTTCCTTTTCCTTCCTTCCTTCCTTTCCCTTCCTTCCTTTCCCTTCCTACCTTCCTTCCTACCTTCCTTCCTTCCTTCCTTTTCCTTCCTTCCTTCCTTCCTTCCTTTTCCTTCCTTCCTTCCTTCCTTCTTTTTTTTTTTTTTTTTTGCTTCTTGGGGCACACCCAGAGGTGCTCAGGGGTTTCTCCTGGCTCTGAGCTTATTAACAGATCATTTTCGATGGGGCTGTGAGCATCATATGGGATGCATGCCAAGGATCAGGACCCAAGTCAGCTGCGTGCAAGCCAAGGGCCTGCTGTGCTACAGGGGCCCCTTCATTGCCCTTTCCTTGCTGATGTGTCAGCTGTGATGGTCACGGCCTCATGCTTGCCTGGCTGGGGCCATGCACTGAAGTTATGATATTCTCAGGTTGGATCTGGCTTGCTTCGCCCACACATTTGGCCACATTTGTACACATCTCACGATGCCCTACAATGACCTTTAGCTGTGGTCTGCAGAACAGTCACTATGAAATCATCTTAGTTCCTAAGTGAGTGTGAATTGTGTGTAAGATTAGCAGAGAAGGGGCCAGAGCAAGTTCAATGGATGGAGTGCCTGTACATGGCCACCTGAGTTTGATCCCTAGACCCCATTTGGTCCCCCAAGTCCTTCCAGAAGTGATCACAGAGGCAGGAGTAAGCTCTGACCACTGCCCCTTATGACCCCAAACACACAAAGGAAAGATTAGCAAACCAAACTCAGACCTAAGGGCGGGAGCTATTGATGCCTAAAGAAGGCAGTTTGGGGGTGCCGATGACTGTGCTCAAGTCCCACACTGGCTCCTCACTGATTTTTGTCCCTCAGTGTCCCATATATGTCATCCCTGGTCCAGACTGATTCCTCTCTGCTTTTTTTTTTTTTGCCTTTTTGGGTTACCCGCAATGCTCAGGGGTTTCTCCTGGCTCTGCACTCAGGAATCACTCCTGGCGGTGCTCGGGGGACCATATGGGATGCCGGGGATCGAACCCAGGCCGGCAGAGGCCGGCCGGGCCCTACCCACTGGGCTATCGCTACGGCCCGATTCCCCTCTGCTTTAGGGTCCCTTGATGTCCCCCAATGTCCTGTGGCCTCTTGGTCTGTGCCCTGATGCCCTACAATGTCCCAGTCCTCTGCTGTCCCCCCTGGACTGTCACTGATGCCTTAGGGTTTGCTGCTGCGGCTCCAGGTCTGCCCCTTAAGACCCATTTTCCCTCTGCTCTCTGTCCCTTTGGCTTTCCTCCCTGTGTGTGGGTGAGCATTGCTGCTTTCCTGCCATCTACCAGGCTTAGGGGGGGGTCAAAGCGGAAGTCATCTGACCCTTGTCCCCTTTCAGGTCTTACAATCACCCTGTCCCCAGCCATTTCCATCATTACAGACAGCATCATATGTGGGTGAGACGGAGAAGGGTTCAGTCGATTACCAGGTGCTCCTGCCCTACCACCTCCCATTCTGGTTTCAGCGTCTGCAGCGGGTGCTGTGCTGCTCTCCAGGGGCTCTGCCACACAACTGCCGTAACCACCAGAGGCTGCTGCCCTTTGTGGGGCGCTTCTGCTCACCTGGAAACCACTAAGGTACCTGAGATCCCAGATGGTGGAGCTGCCACGCCCAGCAGTTCTGTTGCCAGGATCTCGCACCTGTGTGTGGTGGCATCAGGCACTAAACTCATGACCCTGAGTTGCCAGGCAGATGTCCCCCCCCAACCCCCCCCCAACACTCACACATACACACACACTTTATTTAAACACTGGTTTACAAAGTTGTTCATGATGCTTTGTTACAAGCCTCAATATTCCAACATTAATCCTACACCATTTCACATTCCCTCCACCACAGTCTCCATTTTTTTCCAATACCCACCCCTCAAGCTAGCCCCTGTAGCAGACCCACAACCATTTATTTGATATTTCTTGTTACCACTAAATGGCATGGAATGATCAGAAAATATTTCAGTAAAAGAAAATTTGTGAAAATTATTGTACTTTACCACGGGGACATTAAGTCACAAGGCAGATGTTCTTAGATCTGGATATCACTGTGAAAAAATATATAAAAATGTCAACTGATCTGGAGCCATCCCAATAGAGCCATCCCAATAGAGCCTCGGAAGAAGCCTGAGAAACCCTTGTGCCATGATGGCATCCATTTTCAATGTCCGAACTCCACAGCTCCTCAGAGCTCCACCCTATTGAGAAGCCTATTTCAAGTCCAGGTGTGCTGGTCTTGGCGGCTAAAGTCACCGGGCTTCCGTGCAGATGGAGATGGGGTCCCTTTCCCCCACCTCTGTCCCATCCAGGAGGCCTGGTAGACCCGTCCATGAACTGCTCCCAGGCTGTAGGCTGTGAACCAGAGACACAGATACATGGGGCAGAGCTGCTACCAGCTCTCTCTGTTGGTGCAGCTGCTTTGCGGCCACGTGGTTCATCAATAAATGCAAGAACTGAGATTATCGAGAGTAGCCCACCTGCATGGCAGAGCCTGGCAAGCTACCTGTGTTGTATTCTATATGCAAAATACAGTAACAATTATAGACCTCATTGCCATGAACTGAACGAATGGTTTGAGGCTCTTCGTGTTCCTGGACCTAGCAGATGCCCTTGGGTTACACTAGCATGCGACAGGGATGAATGGAGACGTTACTGGTGCCCACTTGAGCAAATCGTTGAACAACAGGAAGACAAAAGATACAAGTGATACAAGTGATCTGGAGTGAATTGTTCTGTCCCTTAGAACTTAAATTTCCTGTGTGGGTCAAGGGGGGTGGCAGTGCCTGACCTTCATTACATGCTAGATTTATACTGAGGTGGAAGAGATAGAACATTATCCACGTCAGCTGGGTGCTCCTTCAGTGATGGTCATTACTAGGGCTACTGCTTTTGTTAAAATTTCTTCTTTTTGATTTTTTTTGGGGGACCCATACCTGCAGTGGTCATAATCTGTGTTTAGGGATCTCTCCTGAAAGTACTTAGGGAACTGTATGTGGTGCTAGGGATTGACCCAGATTGTTGCAGATCAAGTGCTTACTCTCTCTTCTAGATAGTAGAGAGAAGTACTTGATCTCTCCAGCCCCAGTGATAATTCTTTCCCCATCAACTTAGATTTTTCTGAATGCCTGTGTTTGCTGTTCTGTTTTTCATCTGAGAACAGCATCATTATTCAGGTAGGAAGTACATTTTTTGGTACTTGGCCACTAGGCTGGACAGGCTGTGACCATTGGCTCGGCCACACAGCACTGCTCAGGCTGCTGTGGGAATAGGGACCTCCAGAACTGCCCTGGAAGCGCTCAGAAGCCTTCAGAGTCTCCCCAGTATCCTCTGGGGGATCATGTGGTGCCAGGGATTGAGCTCAGACCCCGTGCAGGCAGGACATGGGCTCCAGTTCCTGCGCCATTACCCAGAGCAATGAAGAACAGCACAGGGCAGGCAAGAGTTCAAAATGCTGGAGCCCAGGAAGTTCAGGTCTGTCCCCTGAACACCACTGGGAATCACCCTCAAGCACAGAGTCAGGAATAGCATCTGAGCATTGCAGACTTGAGCCCAAAGCAAACAAACAGAACCATGAGTACTAGAAAGGGCTTTTTGTGGATTGAAGTGATTTGGTGTGAGGTGTCAGGTTCCACAGAATAGGAAACAGCTCCCACGTTTGGAAATGCTCATTTTCTTTCCATGGTTCTTAAGTCTGCATTCCTAAATGTAATCCAAGGGAGAAACTTTCCCGGAGAGAATGTCACGTCACATGACTTGGAAGCAATGTTCCCCCATCGTTTCTCAGCACATTCAGAGAACGTGACCCAGAGCCGACTTTGCAATTTCGCACAAGCTGAGGCGTGCTGGGATCAAGTGCTCTTGGCCCTCTGGCTGGACGCTTCCACTTTGCAAGGGGCCCAGGTCCTGCAGGCTGCGCTCCCCGCTGAGTTGCAACACGATCTTTGACCCCGGGAGAAATGGCCCTGGCTTTGCAGCCTGCCAGGAGCTTTCACACTCTGATATTACATTTCATCAACTTAGAGAGGGTAATTGTGCCATTAGCCCTGGGTGACTGACACACAGGCACAGCTGGTCACAGCTGGGAGAGGGAAAGGCCACCAAGGCTGACTGAGTCCTTGAGACCAGCCCTGCTGGGTCACAGAGGAGACCCCAGCCTCCCTTCCCCTGTCCCCTCACCTCCAGGGACTTGTGGGCCTGGAGGCAGGGTGGGGGGGCACAGGCTTCTGCTACAGACTGCATGATGATGTGATCCCAGGTCCAGGCGGATCTAATGTGCTTTAGTCATGGTGAGAGGGGGTAGCTCTCTGTCCCCATGGGACAGGGCATTGGCCATGGACAGATTGTGATTTTCCTTAGAATGGTCGACCCAGGAGGACACAGCTTTGTAGCCTCAGGAAATCACTCTGGGGGCTGGAGAGATAGCACAGTGTCTTATATGCGGCCAACCTGGGTTTGATTCCCAGCATCCCATATGATCCCTGAATGCATAGCCATCAATAACCTCTGAGCATCTCGAATGTGGCCCCTAAATCAGTGAACAAAAAAATAGAAATTAGGGGCCGGAGCAATAGCCCAGCGGGTAGGGCGTTTGCCCTACGCGGCCCGTCTATGCCGGCCTGGGTTCGATCCCGGCATCCCATATGGTCCCCGAGCACCGCCAGGAGTAATTCCTGAGCAAAGAGCCAGGAGTAACCCCTGAGTATTGCCGGGTGTGACCCAAAAAGCAAAAAAAAAAAAAATTATTCTGTTGGACCTGCAGACAGTTCAAAGGGCTGGAGTTCAGTCTAGGGTTTGCATCATGGAGGGCCACATTGGACCCCCCATACTGCATAGGCTTTCAGACATGGGGCAGAGCTGCTGCTTGCTCTCCCTGTGCCCAGACGCTCATGAGGCGCCCAGGAGGCATGGCGGGTTCTAGCCCTGGCCTGCCACCCCAGCAGAGCCTCACAACAAGCCAGGTGGCGCCCCCTACTCCAAGAGGGCTGCCATTTCCCACATCCAGACTTCCCTCTCATCACAACTCCACCCAGCAGACCAGTCTATCACAGCCCGGATCATCGACACCCACCCTGCAGCAGTTTTTTTTTCAATCTGGCCCAGGTATGCTGAACCAGAGACTCTCGGACATGGGGCAGAGCTGCTACTTGCTCTCCCTGTGCCCAGCTGCTCATGAGGCGCCCAGGAGGCAAGGCGGGTTCTAGTCCTGGCCTGCCACCCCAGCAGAGCCTCACAACAAGCCAGACGACCCCAGGACTCCATGGAGGCCGCCATTTTCCACATTCGGACTTCTTTCTCGTCACAACTCCACCCAGCAGACCAGACTATCACAGTCCGGCTCGCTCTGCCACTTAGCAGCCGCGGTTTATCAATAATTGATTTATTTAGAGGTGACTACAAGAGTATGCCACCCGACGGCAAGCCTGGCAAGCTGCTTGTGTTGTATTTGATATGCCAAATACCAGTAATATTTATATTAGGTCATTCCCATGACCTAATATAATGGTTTGAGGCTCTTTATGTTCCTGGAGCAAGTGGATGCCTTTGGGTTCTACTAGCATGAGCCAGGACATAGGGAGATATTACTGGTGCCTGCTCTAGCAAATAGATGATCAACGGGAAGATAGTGGTAGTGACTGCATAGGCACCCCCAGCACTACCTGGCACAATGCCTCCAACAGCGTTATGAAGGGGAGTAACCCCTAGCACCACTGGGTGTAGCCCCTAAACTGAAAGAAATTGATTCCCCAGCTTCAAGTCCTCCCTCCTTTTATAAGAAGGAGGCACGTTAGCATGGAAAGTTCCAAGTGTTTATGACGGTGGTGAGAAACTGAAATTCCATTCTGTAAGTGGAATAGTATTTAAAGGCCAGTTTCATAGGGTGAGTTGTGTCTTCAGAGCGTGTCCCTAGCAATAGCACAGCGAGTAGGGTGCTGGCCTTGCAGACACCTCCGGGTTTCCTTCCCCAGAACCACACACATATGGCCCCCGGAGCACCACTGTGAGTGATCTCTGAGTGCAGAGCCAGGAGTAAGCACTGAGTTCTGCCAGGTGTGGCTCAAAAACAAACAAAAAAAAAAAAAACCAACAAGAAACAAAATGTGCCCCTAGGTGAAAGAGAGTATAATAGATCAGGGCCTTGTTGCTTGGTTCCTGTAAGTGCCAGGATCCCTTGCAGTCAGGAGTAAGCCCCAGCACAGCTTCCAAAAACAGAAGGAAAGGGAAGGAGAGAGAAGAGAAAAGGGAGGGGCGGGAAAGAAAGAGGAGGGGAGAGGAAGGAAGTGGAGGGAAAAGAAGGGAAAGAAAGGAACGGAAAGGGGAGGAAAGGGAAAGGAAAGAAACAGCAACATCAGAGATCTACTGGTGGCCCAGAGTCACAGAGCTCGTGGGCTTGAGGTGGCTTGAGCCAGATGCTCAGACCTGAGAGCATTTTGTCCAAGGGCCAGGCTCTGCAGGGTTGGCTCAGGGCAGCCAGCCCCAGATGGTTCCTGGCCTCCAGCCTTCACGTAAGCTGCCTCGTGCTTGCAACTGCATACACACAGCCATTGTGGCCCAAATCATGCAGGGCACTCTGGGAACCCGGGTCACGGCATTCCCACAATTGTTGCTGCTCAGCCCAACCCAAGAGGAAGCTGCCCCCAAAGTCCGACAGTCAGGGTCTGCCTAGATAACATGCTGCTATGCTTCTGCGTAGTGAGCAGCTTGGAAGCGAACAGCAAGGGCCGCTGTTGTCAGGGCATCCTGAAGGGAGAAGGGTGACTGCAACAAAAGAAGGGAAATAAAAGCTTCCGTGTGTGTCGGCATAGAAACCACACATTACGGGGGTTTCCTTTGGGGCTGGGGATTATTTGTAGACCCCCCATCTCTTTGACCTTTCAGATTTGGGGGTAATTAACATGTATTTCATGTCTGATTGGAATAACAAGCGATTTCTGTCTGACAGAAACTACCTATTGCCTCTTTCAACACATCAGATGGGCTTTAAGCCACCAAAGAGTCTCACTCCTGTTTCTTTCTTTTATTCATTCATGGGGGGGTCACAGCCGGGGGTGCTCAGGACTTACTGCTGGCTCTGTGCTCAGGGATCACTCCTGGTGGGCTTGGAGGACCCTATGGGGTGCTGTGGGTCAAACCCATGTTGACCACAAGGCAAGTGCTCTACCTGCTTTACTCAACTCCACTCCTGTTTCTTACAAAAGAGAAAGGAAATCCCCACAGCTGGCCAAGGCTGGTCCTCAGCCCTGTAGAATCAAGCTTCCCCTCGGAGGCCATGGACGCATCTCTGACCCCCCAGGGCTGCCTGCTGAACATGTAGCCTCCCTGGGCCCTGCCCTGATAGGAACAGGCACTCTGGCCTGCAGACACAGCCCCAGTCTGCCCATACTCACTACCATACACGGACCTGGCTCGTCAGCTCAGCACACTCACAATCAAACCCTCTTCCTGCAGGGGCTCAGAGAGCCCCAGCACATGTCACATTACAGTACTGTCAGGTGGTGGGGCAAGGCCTCAACCCCTGAGCTTACAGTCAGGACCCCAAGATACAGGGGTCTCAGCAATCCAGAATGAAGCCAGAGCCCTGAGCACTGCCAGATGTGGCCCCAAAACAAAAAACCAAATAGGAATCCCTGTGACTGATCCGAATTTAGTCCCCGGCAGCCCATATGGCCACCAAGTGTGCCAGGAGTGATTCCTCGCAGCAGAGCCAGGAGTAAGCCTTGAGGACTGTTGGGTGGGGCTCAAATCTCCTCCCCACCCCATGTCCCTCACCCAAATGAAGGAAATCCAGAAAGTCACATGCTGCAAGTGTACATAGAAGCGCAGTCCAACCCTTTGCTGAATCTTCAATGTTGGAGCCACTGGCATTGTTTTCACAATTTAAATAACGGGGTTATTACTTAAACAAACTCCCCACCAGCTGAGAAGACTGTCTCCTCCTATGGTCATGAGAAGTGGCGGTCTCAAAGCTCATCAAAGAGAAGCAGGTGACTTCTGACAGCTTGTCTTGCCAACACCTTCTCTTTCAGGTTCAGCTGAAGCATGGTAGGGTTGGTGTTACCCTTTGGGTGGGGGTCTGTGAATGATGTCCTGAGGCCTGCCAGAAGGCCTGTTGGGTCCCCAGGGACACACATGGCTGTGACAGACAATGTGAAAAGCCCAGTAGGGTGGAGGAAAGGAGGCCGGGTCACACGTGGGCACCCGTGTCCTGGGACTGCTTTTATTTTACCCTTTGTTGCTCACACACTTGGCTGTGCTCATCGGGTTTACTCTTCAGCTGCCTACTGTGCTGCTGATGCTAAATCAGGGAGCTCGCAAGTGCCCACACATGTGGATTGTGGGGCTCAGATGCACCTGGTAGCATGTGCTGGAGACTGCACACACTTGTGTGCCCACAGCCCGCTGGAGACTGTACACACTTGAGTGCCTGTGGGCCCGCAGCAGGCTTGCTAGGGTCTTGCTCTGGGCATATGGGCAGCACTGGGGATTGAACCTGCCAAAAATAGACTCTTGACTCTGATCCATCAATGATCGCCCTTTCCCCCTTTTTGTTTGGTTCCAACTTTTTTTGTTTTTTTTTTGGCTCATACTCGCAGTCACAGAGGTTACTTCTGGTTCTGCACTTAGGAATCACTCCTGGAGGGTTCAGGAGACCATATGGGATGCAGGGATTGTACCTGGGTTGGATGCGTGCAAGGCGAGCACCCTCTCCACTGCACTATATATGTGCACTATATATGTGTTCAGTCCCCGCAGGCCCTAGTGCAAAAGTTCAGCAGTTCGGAGTTTGGCGGCTGCAGGTGCAGGATCCAGGTGTCTGCTTGGAGGTGCCTAAGCTTGGTGACACAGTTCCAGGGTCCCATTGGCATCATGCGAGCAGAGCTGGGTTTTACAGTGGAAGATGAAGTGCCTAGGACCTGCCAGCTACCTGTGGGTTGGAACCAAGGCAAGAATCTTATTGACCCTCTTGGGCCCCCAAAGCAGCAAACCAAAGGGTTTTAAGCATGATGAGTTGCCCTCAGGAATACCCCTGCAGATTCTCCACATTATCCAGGTTCTAAAACAGTGGGGGTGTGGCCGGGCACATCATGGAGGCACCTGTGTGACCAGCAATGTGTCTGTAATGTATGTGACTGGCAGAGAAAGTCAGTGCGGCCTGACCTGAGCTGAGGCAAGGGCCCGGGGGTTCTTGTGGGGTGAAGGTTGTGTCACACGGGCTGGACTTGACCACGGGACAAGCATCCCTCGAGCTGCCGCAGTTACAGCTGGTGGGTCTCACTCATCGTCAGATGTGCTTTGTCTGCCAGGGCAATGTTGGCTCACCACCTCCCTGGAGAGTAGATAAGCCGGTGGAGAAAACCAGTGTGCGCCCGGTGTTAGGCGCTGAACAAGATGGCTGACTTGTCACACCCCCAAGTAATCTTGATCTGAGGGGCTTGGGGTTTATGTCGAGTAGGTGGGGTGGAGGGAGGACAGTGGACAAGAGGTGGGTCTGGCTGGTGCAGGTGACTGGATGTTTCTGCTAAAATCTCCGAAGGAATCATCTCTGACCAGATCACAGAGCTCACTCCAGAGGACCTGGGCATAGTTCTCTCCTCTTTGCCTGTGACTAATTCCAGTTTAACATCAAAAACACCTCACATAGAAAGAGAACACCCCATAAGGCAAAGGTGAAGGGAGTGAGAGACGACAAAGAATATGCAAAGAGGAAAAGGTGCATCTCACTGTTCGTTCACCTGCTCAGATTTTAACATTGGAGGACAGGCTCAGTCAGACTTTCCTGCCCTTGATTTTCAGATTAGAAAAGAGCCTCAGGGCCGGAGCGATAGCCCAGTGGGTAGGGCGTTTGCCTTGCCGCGGCCCGACTGTGACGGCCTGGGTTCGATTCCCGGCATCCCATATGGTCCCCCGAGCACCGCCAGGAGTGATTCCTGAGTGCGGAGCCAGGAGTAACCCCTGAACATTGCCAGGTGTGACCCAAAAAGCAAAAAAAAAAAAAAAAAAAAAGAAAAAAGAAAAAAAGTAAAGAGCTTCAGCACCTGGTATGGAGGCGACCACATGGCTAAGAATTGACAAAGGCACCCAGACATCTGAACCTGTTCGCTCCCTTCTGAGTCTGAGAATAGAACAGAGACCCCTTGGCTACTGTGGGGGTTTCGTCCCACCCCCTCAAGATCTCATCTGCCAGCTCTGAGGTATAAAGCAAGTGAAGGAACTAAGGCGATTTCCTGAAAAGAAATTTTGTTTTCCATCCAGAATTAAAAGTTTTCACAGGAGTAGAGGAAACACAACACACACACACACACACACACACACACGCACACACACACACACACGCACACACACAGAGACAAAAACATCAGATTATTAGGAAGGAATTACCATGAATTGGTGCAAAGTGAGGCTGTATCAGGAAGGCTGCAACATGGGATCCCCACATGACTCTTGCTGTGTGGGTGAAATCTTGGGGTCACTGCAGTCTTGCATGGGAAAGAGGCCACATTCGTCCTACTTTGAACCACATCCACCTCAGGGTGTGTGTGAAAGAATTTGCCAAAGGTAGAGCAATAGTACAGTGGGTAGGGTATTTGTCTTGCGCATGGTCAACCCAGGTTCCATCCCTCAAGCCTACCAGGAGTCATTCCTGAGTGCAAAGCCAGAAATAACTCCTGAGCATCGTTAGGTGTGACCAAAAACTATTAAAGAAAATAGTTTTTGTTTAAAAAACAGAATTTACCAAAGACTAAAGTAGAAGCAAGAAAGAAACAGATATTTTTCTTTTGGTGTTTTATGCCACACCCAGTGGTGCTTAGGGCTCACTCCTGACTCTGCACTCAGAATTGGTCTTGGCTCTGTGCTTGGGGGACCAAATTGGGTGTCAGGGATTGAACCAGGGTTGGTCATGTTCAAGGCAAGAGCCTTACCTGCTATACTATTTCTCCAGCCCCACATTTTGGGGGTGACAGATTTATTGAATAACTGCAAGAGGGAAGTATGAGACTGGAGAGAGCGAATGCACCCTGCTTTCTTGTGGAAGTGTGGTGTGTGTGTGGAGGTGGGGTGGTGTGTGTGTGGTTGGGTGGGGGTGGTGTGTGCAGGCAGAGGGTGGGGTATGATGTCAGAATGCTGCGGGTCACTTGTCAGGATTTTCCTTCGTGTTTTCCTTGAGTGCCCAGAGTAGCAAGACGTCCTGAGAACGAGCTGTGCCTGCGTCAGCCAGTCTGCACAGCTGTGCCCAGAACACTATTCTGTAGCCCACAGCAGTCTGCAAGTCCCCTGTGCTTGGCCTCAGTAACCCACTTCATATCGGTAATCCCTTGTTCTTCTTGTATATGCGTATGTGTATGGATCTTCTTGTATTTGAAGCCCATAAGGGCAGAGTCAGGTCAGCCAGGCTCATTACTTGTATCTCTTGGGAATGTTTTACAGTGAAGAGAAGCCTTAATTTAAACTGAATGAAGCAGAAAAGATCTTTCCTGCTCAAAATTTAGAGCTGATTTCAGACAAGGTTGGATTTAGTGTTTCTGAATAAACTATCCAGATTTTGATCTCCAGAACACTCTTGTTTTAGTTTCAGCTTCCTTGATTTGGCTTTATTTCAAGCTTCCTCATTGCCAGAGCTATTGCCAGAGTAATAGCACAGTGGGGAGGGCATTTGCCTTGCGCGCAGCTGACCTGGGTTCGATCCCCAGCATCCCATATGGTCCCCGAGCACCACCAGGAGTAATTCCTGAGTGCAGAACCAGGAGTAACCCCTGAGCATTGCTGGGTTTTTTTCCAAAACAAAAAAAAGGTTCCTCAAGAGGCTAAGATGGTTGCCACAACTCTTGGGTCAGATGCTTGCAGGAAGGAGTGTGTCTTTTCCCAGAGACTGATAGGGAGTCATGTGCTCTACTCTGAGCCAATCTCTGTCCCCCAGAGAGCTTGGTGCTCTCTGATTGGGTGGTGTGACACACTTGAATGATGGAAGCCTTTCTGCTGTGGCTGCAAGATAGTATTTGGAGATAGTTGCTCAGACCAGCTGACAGCAGGCCCAGACCCTTTTCAGAACATCTCGCTGCTTTGGGCACCAGGAAACACTGCCTACTGCCTGCTCCCTCACTACCTCTATAGGTAGCATGTGCCACTTTACTTGAGGTGATGTGTTGCCTCAATGCCCACTCTAGGGGCATTGTAGCTACTTACGACTAGTCATCCAATAAATGACTTCCTTGATTGTACTCGTTTCCAGTAAGTTATTTTACTTCCAAGGCACCATTGGGCAAACCTCTGCCACTGCACATTCCCCTTTTGCCCATGCTAACAAGGACACATCAGGTATCTAACAGCTGGACAGGATGTTCAGGGTCCTGACCCCTCCTCCATCCAGGAAACCAGTGGCCGAAATCCTGTGTCCTTTGTGGGGAGTAATTGGTTTAAAAGTGAACGCTGGTTCACTTTGAACAAATAGGCCATTATGCCAAGAGCACAGGAGGTTTCTCAGAAAAAAAAGTTCCTCACTGACAAACGAGGTTGCCTTTGGTGCGAGAGGATAAGGAGTTTGGAATTGCTGCAGTCATCCTGCAACCAGGAGGTGAGAGCAGTGGCGATGCAGAGAGAGAAATGCCTCTATCTGTCTCATCTGTCTCAGACTTGTTTTTGTTTATTTGTTTGTTTTTCAGGACCGAACAGGCTATTAGAGGCACTTTGCCTGTAGGCGCAGAGCTGCAGAATGCCTGATGCAGCAGTTAGAAAGCCTGAGCTCCACTGCCTTGAATTCTGAATTGGGACAGTCTGAGACAGTCTGAGACTTCGTTGCACTTGAGCGCTCCCTCTAGGTTCAATCGGAGGCTTGGACTTGCATGAAACCAACTTTTGCTTTGCATCCTCCCTGCTCTGTCCTGCTCCCTCCACTCCTCACCAGCCCGCCCCTGGGAGCTCTTCCTTAATCAATTGCTTGCACACAAATCATTAGCTCCTTCTGGGGACCTGTCGCATAGCCAGGGCTTGCACGGCACAGCTGCTCTGTAAATATTTGAATACATGAATGGATGAACAAGCTGGGGAAATCACAGACAGGGGTGGAATCCGAACAGGTTATTATACTAATTGCAGCCTGCCCCCACCCTTTGCCTCTGTGAAACAGGTGGGCCCCTTGGGGAATTTCCCCAAAGCTTTTGAAGTGGGCAGGCATCTCCTGCCTCGCTCACAGGCTTCCTAATTGGGAAGGCCATTAAAAGGTGAGTTCAGTTCCTGGAGGAAGGAGGAGGACTCAGGATAAGGACCCTGGGGTGAAGACCAGACCCCCTGAACCTCTACAGTGTCAGTCATTGCAGGCAAGGCTGGTGGGAATGACCATGCTGGAATGTGTCCACTAAACCTTTGACCTGAACTCCAGTGTAATTCACTCTTCCCCATCCATTAGCTGGTATAAGGGCTGGGGGAGGCCAGAAAGGAGGAATAGCGTTTTGTTTTCGTGGTGTTTTCATTCCAAATTGCCTTCTGTCAAAACCCTCTCTCCTTTCATGAATTATGCATTGGAAGAGTTCTGTTGTTTTCCTAATGGATTTAGTTGAGTTCATCTCCTAGACAGTCTTAAAAGAATCAGAAATTTCAATTAAAGTGCTCACCTCTTGTCACATCAATTGACGTGGCTTTGATTGGGTCATCCCATACCCATAAGCGAGTCTTTTCTGATAGAATTTTCAAGAGTCCTGGAGTCTTAGAAATGATTCAGCCCGCTCTTTTCTGTTCATCAGAGGGGTAAGAGTCGGGCAATGACTAGCTCAAGTTCTCACAACTAGAGAGAACCGATGTTTAAAGAAGGGGGGCGCCAATAGATTTCATTTTATTTCAAGTTAATTGCTCTTTTCTGCAAGAGGGCCTAGAAAGATAATATAGTTGCTATGGTTGCAGAAAAATATTGCTTCTAAGCCTAGTGGCACAAAGCAAGTCTGTGTCCTGTGCGCGATTCAGTGCATTTTTTCAGGACAGGGAATTTAGCTGAGTGATAATTGCTTCCTTCCGTCCACCAGGTCTGGAGGTCTCAGTCAAAGGTTTGGAGTTAGGGCCACTGAATGTCCCATTTACGCCCATGAGCTGAGATCTGAAACTGCTGCCCATTGAGACCCAAGTTGTGGTTGGGGACTGGAACCTTTCTAATGGCCTGACTGGGTGTTTCAGCTTCCTCATGACTGGTGAGTGGGTCCAAAGGGGAGAGTCAAGACAGGTGCAGGGGATGGGGGGCAATAGAACTGGCCTTTCATGTACCCAAAGTCAGTTGGTCTCACTTCTATAACTTCCTGTTGGTTTAAGTAGTCACAGTTCAAGGCGATTTGGCAGAGCTCAGAGACACCTCCCCCCCCAACACACACACATCTTCCCAGAGGGGCGATAGCTATGGAGCAAGGACATGTGGAATAGGGTGTATGTTGGTGCTGGCATATTTGGAAAATGTGCCAGGCTGAGTTCAGCAGAGAGGGCGTTTGTCTTGCATGTCTCCAACCTGAGTTTGATCTGTGGCGTCCTATAGGGTCCCCCGAGCACCACCAGGAGTAATTCCTGAGTGCAGAGCCTCAGTAACCCCCCAAGAATCACCAAAAAGCCAGAAAGGAAACTGTGCTCCTCTGCAAGAGGGGGAGGCACTCTGCGCTGCTGAGCATCTGTCCTCCACTCCGGTCCTTCCTACTCCTTTGTCATTTCCTAACATGCAGGTGCTTGTTTTGCACAGGACACGTCCGGCTGTGGGGTGCCTTGTTTGTGGGTTTAGCCTCATGCCCAGGAACAGCTGCGACCAACTCAAGGTAAGAACTGAACACAATGTGATTTGGAAAATGAGTATTAAAAAAAAAGTAAGTCATTAGGGGTCAGAGTCATAGTGACTGTACAGGGGGTGAAGGCACTTGCCTTACATCCTACCAACCTTAGTTCAAATTCTTGGCACTTTATATGGGCCGCTGAGCACTGCTGGGGTCACTCCTAAGCAGAGCTGGGACTAGTCTGGCAGCATCACCAGGTATGGCCCAAATGATCCCGCCTGACACCCCAGAGAAAGATTTGGCTAAGCACAGTTCACAGATTCCCTCTTCCTTTGTAACATTTCCTTTTCACTGAGAATTTGAGCTCCTGGGCGCTGGATGTGATTATGTGTGGGGACGTGACTCTGTGGCAGAGTGCTTGCCTTGTGTGTGTAAGGCCTTGCCCCCACACTCCTTCCCAGGAACCCCTAGGGCATGGCAACAACAAACAAAAAGAACCAACAGTCCACTCGCATCTCCTCTAAAGACTGTCACTCGTCAACCTTAGAAAGGGCTGAAAAGCTTAATCTTGGGCTATCAGAAAGGCTGCTGGAGGAAGCCATATATTGGTTCAATTATTTTGTTATTTGTTTTTTGGGCCACCCTCAGCTGTGCTCAGGGGTTTTGCCTGGTTCTGGTTCTGCACTCAGGAGTCACTCCTGGCAGTGCTAAGGGGAACATGTGGAATTCTGGGGATCAAACCCAGGTCGGCGGTGTGCAAGGCAAATGCTGTACCTACCTGCTGTACTATTGCTCCAGTCTCTATAATGGTTTCTAAGGGAGCCCAAAGGGTCTACAGAGATAGCTACGAGCAGAGGCGTGGTGGGGTGAGGGAGGGCGAGCAGGGATGATGACCAGCTCTGCAATGTGCTCCAGGGAGCTGCCCTCACTCCAGGCAGCCACCTGCCAGGGCATTGGGGCTGCCGGGCTGCAGGGGGACTGGAACAGGAAGAGGTGTGAGGGAGGGGCCTGTGGGGCTTCACTAGCAGAAGCTCTGTGTGAGTTGATGGGTGCCAGAGCTACAGTGGAAAGCAGGGCCTGGCCAAGAGTGGGTGAGCACCGAGGCTAGAATGATAATAAAGAGGGAAGGCGCTTGCCTTGCATGAGACTGACCCAGGTTCGATCCTCAGCATCCCATATGGTTCCTTGGGTACTTCCAGGAATGGTCCCTGAGCTCAGAGCCAGGAGTAAGCCCTGAGCACCAGTCAGATATGCCCCTCTGAAGGAATGTCGGGCCCTTTCCAAGAAGGGGATTCTGGGGATGGGCTGTGAGGGTTGATGGCGGCACCTGAGCCAGCAACTCCCAGAGCAGGAGGAGGAGGTTTGGGGTAGGACTGTGAGAATTCAGATCTTGGGACATGTTGAGGGGTTCAGAGGATGTCTGGGGCAGGATGGGGTGATTCCTGCAGGTACTGGACTCAGCAGAGTGGTGTGGGCAGCGGATCTGCACCAGGAACCCTCAGAGATGAAAACACGAACCACCACTGGAGGAGGGGGAGGCACAGGGCCACAGAATGCTCTGCCAAGGCCGTTTAAGAGGCAACAGACAGCAGCAAGTCATCCTGGACGGAGGCAAAAGGAGCCTCCCAGTCTACCAAGCTGGGTCTAGGAACAGTCACCAGCAGCATTCAGAGGAACTGGAAAGAAGCCAGAGAGCAGAAAGCTGAGACTTAAAGAAGGTGGGAGAGGTGTGGGAGAGGCATGGGAGGGAGGAATAAATGAATGAGGAAGGAAGGAGTGGCGGAAAAGAGGAAAGAAGGAAGGAAAAAAAAGAGGAAAAGAGGGAGGAAGGAAGGAAGGGAAGGAAGAAGGAAGAGGGAGAAAAAGAAGGGGGAAGGGAAGGAAGAAGGAAAGACAGAAGGAAGGGCAGGATAGAGGGAGAAGGGGAGGGAGAGTGGAAGGCAGGGAAGGAGGGAGGAGAAAGGGAGGAAGAGAGAGGGAGGAAGGCTATCTAAGTGATTACATGTCTCCTTTTATGCCCTTTCTGCCCCAGAAGATGACTCTCATGTGTATGTGTGTGTGCACATGTGCACGTGAGTTCAGCAGTGCCTGTAGTTCAACTCTTGGGGAAGGGAGCTGTTATCTTGTGGCTCCCAACGCAACTACGGCACAGCTGCTGTTTTTGTGTCCACACAGTAATCATTATCATCTGATTAATGGTGCGATCTGGCTGGGACGGACTCTCTTGATTCTAGAGATGTTGCATGTCCCAAACCCAGTTTAGTAGACTCAGTGCTGAGATTTTGAAGAAATAGGAATATTTTTTAGTCATGGGAATGCCTCAGGAGACAAACAGGGGAGACAGAGATCAAGATAGAAAAACAACGTGGATGACTGTTTCTGAATTCCTGGATCCAGGTGTGTATGAAGTCCTTCGTTCTCCAGACTTAGTTACATAAAATAGTCAATCAATCAATTTCACAGTTTTTGCCCATCACTGTGTATTAGGGCTGAATGAGTGGTCATGTTGGAACAAAACAAAGCCAGATGTAGGGCCTGGTGGACAAGAGGTGATAGCCACAGATGTAGGGCCTGGGTGGAACAGGAGGTGATAGCCACAGATGTAGGGCCTGGTGGGACAGGAGGTGATAGTCACAGATGTAGGGCCGGGTGGACAGGGAGGTGTTAGCCACAGATGTAGGGCGTGGTGGGACAGGAGGTGATAGCCACAGATGTAGGGCCTGGTGGGACAGGAGGTGATAGCCACAGATGTAGGGCCTGGTGGGACAGGAGGTGATAGCCACAGATGTAGGGCCTGGTGGGACAGGAGGTGATAGCCACAGATGTAGGGCCTGGTGGACAGGAGGTGATAGGCACAGATGTAGGGCCTGGTGGGACAGGAGGTGATAGGCACAGATGTAGGGCCTGGTGGGACAGGAGGTGATAGCCACAGATGTAGGGCCTGGTGGGACAGGAGGTGATAGCCACAGATGTAGGGCGGGGTGGACAGGAGGTGTTAGCCACAGATGTAGGGCCTGGTGGGACAGGAGGTGATAGGCACAGATGTAGGGCCTGGTGGGACAGGAGGTGATAGGCACAGATGTAGGTCCTGGTGGGACAGGAGGTGTTAGCCACAGATGTAGGGCCTGGTGGGACAGGAGGTGATAGCCACAGATGTAGGGCCGGGGTGGACAGGAGGTGTTAGCCACAGATGTAGGGCCTGGTGGGACAGGAGGTGATAGGCACAGATGTAGGGCCTGGTGGGACAGGAGGTGATAGCCACAGATGTAGGGCCTGGTGGGACAGGAGGTGATAGCCACAGATGTAGGGCCTGGGGTGGAACTGGAGGTGATATCACTCCATTTCGATGGAAACTCACTTCTTTTTGGAGTCATATGAGTAATAAATTGTATTCCTTTCATTTTGTAAACCCCTTCTTAAGGAAAGTCTATATTGCATGGAATCACTGGGCCCCTCTCCTTTCCCCATAGGCAATGTGACCGGGATTGGTATTATTTTTTTTTGGGGTCACACCCTGCAATGCTCAGGGTTTCTCCTGGTTCTGCACTCAGGAATTACTCCTGGCGGTGCTTGGGGACCATATGGGATGCCGGATATCGAGCCCAGTTCGGCACGGGCCGGCTGTGTGCAAGGCAAACGTCCTATCTGCAGGACTATCGCTCCGGCCCCTGGTATTATTTTTAAAATTTCAAATTTTTGGATACTGTGGTTGACAATAACGTTAAAGGTAGGGTTTCATGCATCACACAATCCAGCACCACTTCCGCCCGCAGAGTGTGCACATCCCTCCACAATGCCCCAATTCCCCCTTCCCAGTCCCCTGCTGCCCCCTCCCCAGCATGGTGAGCTTCCCACTGAAGACCATTTCTTAATCTCTGTTGCCTTTGGGCATTTGTTTTCCCCCCACTATGTTTCTTAGTATCTCACCTATGAGAGAGATCATTCTGTGTCTGCCCCTCTTCCTCTGACTAACTTCACTCAGCCCGATACTCTCCAGATCCATCCACGTGGAAGCAAATTGTGTGATTTCAACTTTTCTTGTGGCTGAGAAGTATTTTGTGGAGTATATGCACCACAGCGTCATGACCCAGTCTGAGAAATATTCCACGGGGTATACACACCACAGTGTGTTCCCAAGTCCGTGTAGTATTTCACGGGGTATACACACCATGGCATGTGACCCAGTCTAGTAGTATTCCATGGGGTATCACGCACAGCACATGACCCAGTCTGTTTAGTATTCCTTGGGGTATATGCACCACAGGGACGTGATCCAGTCTGTTTAGTATTCCATGGGGTATATACACCACAGGAGCGTGATCCAGTCTGTGTAGTATTCCATGGTGTATATACACCACAGGAGCGTGACCCAGTCTGTTTAGTATTCCATGGTGTATATACACCACAGGACGTGACCCAGTCTGTGTAGTATTCACCGGGTATCTGCACCACAGCATGTGACCCAGTCTGAGTAATATTTCACGGGATATATGCATCACAGCACGTGACCCAGTCTGTGTAGTATTCCACAGGGTATCGTACCACAGCACGTGACCCAGTCTGTCCTGGGAGCACTATTCACAGGAAAACAATCTGGCTATTGTTAATAGTGATGCAATGAGCGCAGGAATGCAGACATCTTTTTCTGGATTAGATTATGGGGCGGGGGTTATAGAATTATTTGTAACAATGAAGACTCCCAGCACCTAAATGAAAGCAGAGCACTTGCCCCCAGTGGGGTTGGGTTAGTGCCTGCAGAGATTCCCCAGCAGCCAAGTCTGATTCCAGACCCCTGCCCCACCCCTTGTGCAGCCCCTACCCACGGTGCGAACTCTTCAGAACCTGTGTGAGTGGTGTCCCGAGGTCCTGGCTGCTGGACCACTTTTACTGCATTAGCATCATTGTTTCACACTGTCAGCTGGAGAGGAAACTGGGCCAACAGGCCTGCCAGTCTGAGGGGAGTGGGGTGGGTGTGAGGGAGAGGCTTGTGAATGGGGGGGTGTGGGTGTGAGGTGCGTGAATGGGGGGTGCTGGCAGGGGAGGACCTTCCCGTCTGTCTCCAGCTCTCTCAACTCTAGCTCTTTCCTTTCTCTGCTGTCTCCTTCCCAAGGACCCTGTCACACACGGTGGCCTCTGTCCTGCCTCATGGCCTGCCCTTAGCTCATGGACAGCTCTGGGGAAGGAACCTTGGGAGCACAGGGGCTGCACTGGCCAGAATCCTCCTGCTGCCCTGAGATGCCACAGTTAGAGCCCCTCTCCCCTTCCTGCCCTCCCCCTCCTGTCCTCCCCCTCCTGCCCTCCCCTCCTGCCCTCCTCCTCCTGCCTCCCCTGTTTTCCTCCCCTGCTCCTCTCCCTTCCCCAGACCTTCCCCTCCCTCTTCTCTCCTGCCTTCCCCCTCCCTTTTACCCCTTCTCCCCTCCCATCTCCTGTCCTCCCCCTCCTCCCTCCCCTCCCTCCCCTCATCCCTTCCTCCAGCCCCCTCCTCCCTCTGCTCCCTGCCTGGGTCAGTTCCTCCCTTCCTGTGGCGCTGGCTTCCTTCCTATCTAGTTCCTTTCCTCACTGCCCCCTCCTGCAGAGACTTTCACCCTGTGGTTACACTGAAACGTGAAAGAAGGGAGTAATTCTGAGAAGCAGCCAGGCCCAGCCAATAAATTCTCTAATGCTTGTAATGTTTCATTTTCTTCATGTTCATTCTAGTTTAAGAGTTTAATCAACATCTTTGAAATACTTGTGATTTTGCTCCATGGAGCCTTAATTCGAAGCACTCAAATTCCCCCTCCCTTCTGCTCTTCCTCCCTTCCTTCCTTCTATTCAAAAAATGTTCTTTAGAGACTCCCTCCAGGGTTGGGCACTGGGCTGAGTGCGGAAACCCAGAGCAGCCCAGATGCCTTCCAGGGAGCAGCAGAGATGACCTTTGACCCAAACCTCCCACAGGTGTTCCGACCTCTGGGGGTTCTGAGTCCAGGGAGGGTGCAAAGGCTTCCTGGAAGAGCCTGTCTGTGGGAAGGATGGATATTCTAGGTGGAGGAGAGGAGGGAGGACTCCAAGAAAGGGAACCGGATATATGAAGGTGTTGGAATGAGAGGAAGTGGCCCTTGGAGGGAACTGGGCGGAAGCCTCGGCTTGGCTCCGGCTGGACAGGAGCCTTCATGGGGCCTTCTCCTGAGGTGAGAGTCTGGACAGAGGCTAGCCCTGAGAAGGTCATGGGGTACCTCATCCCTCACTGGGGTTGGGTGAGAGGTTCTTGAGGGCCCTTTTCTAGTCTTGGGTTTTCTGGATAGGTTGGGAGGGGTGGTTGGGGTGGGGGGTGGGTGGGAGCAGTTTTAGCCCAGGTGTGGGTTGGGGTCAGGGACCTGGAGAAAGGAGAGCCCCTGCTGTGCCCTGCTGAGGGAGTGAGGGAGTGTGTGCAAAGAGCTTCAGAACTTCTTGCTACTCACCAGCTAGAGCCCTGGGAGGGCCCCCCACTCCTCTGAGCTTGGTCCCCCATTTGTCAAGTGGAGACATGAATTGCAAGAAAATGTATTGCTCTATGGCCCTGGTATGGGGTTCTGGGGGATAAGAAATCTCAGCAGCCCTCCCGCTGGCTGGGCACGTGACCCAATCTCATGGGCATGTGGCCCCCCTCCCTGTCCTGGGGGCTGCCAGAGCCAGCGAGATCCCTCCCTGTGGCATGGCACAGGGGTCTGGCGAGAGACTTGGCTTTAGATTAGGAACGCAAGACGCAGATTTAAGCTGCCATTTTCCTGGGGAGGAGGTTGGGAGTCAGGGAGGGAGAGAAGGAAAAGTGTGTGTGTGAGTGTATGCATGTGAGCATGTTGGTGTGAGTGTGTATGAATGTATGTATATGCATGAGTGAGTGTATGCATGTGAGTGTATGCACATAAGTGTGTGTATGTGTATGTATGCTGTGTGTATGTATGTGTGAGTGTGTGCATGTGAGTGTATGCAAGTGTGTATGTATGAGTGTATATGCATGTGTGTATGTATGTGTATGCATGTGAGTGTGTATGCATGAGCGTGTGTATGTGTGTATGCATGTGAGTGTGTATGTGTGTATGTATGTGTGTGGTTATGTGTATGTGTGTGTGAGTGTGTATGTGTGGGTGTGTGTATGCATGAGTGTGTATGTATATGTGTGTGTATGCATGTGGAGTGTATTCATGTGAGTGTGTATGTATGTGAGTGTGTGTATGTATGGGAGTGTGTATGCATAGTGTGTGTGTATGAGAGAGAGCAAAGCGAGCACCGAAGGAGGATTACTCAGGAGAGCACTCAACTTGCGACAGTCGAGACCAAGAGGGCGTCCCTGCCCTCTATCACATGTTCACATGTGCTCCTGGTGGCTCAGTCCTTAGGAGCTCCTGGACCCACAGCTAAAGCATAGAACTCCCGGTTCCATGTGTGTAAATGGAACATGTGGGTCACTGAGAAAATAGCAAATGGAGTTAAAAACATTTTTTTCAAAGCAAACAGAGAAGCCTCGCTCCGACCCCAGCAAGGCTGAAGTGGTGCCAGCGGCCCTGGTGCCTCTGTGTCCATTTCCAGTGTCATGTCCTCTCCCATCGCTGCCCCTCCAGGATTCACTCAGGGCCTGAGCCAGTGACCCGTGAGAGAGAGGAGGAGGGAAGTGCGTTGACCGGAAGTCAGCCTGTACTGAGGCATCTCTGGCCTGCTCAGGGAGGCAGGGGCCCCGTGGGAGCATGAAGGCGGGAGGTCCTGAGTCATGGGCCATCTTGGTGGTGGGGGTCATGGGTGTGGGGGCAGACGGTATTCCTAAGTCCCATTAAATTCTTTTGTTTTCTGGGGAGTCCCCCAGAGGGACTCAGGGCTTACTGTTAGAACTGTGATCAGGGATCACTCCTGGGGATGGGGGGAGACATGTAAGGTCCTGCCAGGACTGAACCCTGGTCAGCCATCTGCAAGGCAAGCGCCTTACCACCTTACTCCTGCACTGTCACTGTCGCTGCCTTCCTCCTTTCCTTCCTTCCTCCTCCTCTTCCTCCTCCTCCTTCTCCTCCTCCTCCTCTTCTTCTTCTTCTTCTTCTTCTTCTTCTTCTTCTTCTTCTTCCTCTTCTTCTCTTCTTCTTTTTCTTCTTCTTCTTCTTCTTCTTCTTCTTCTTCTTCTTCTTCTTCTTCTTCTTCTTCTTCTTCTCCTCCTCCTTTTCCTCCTCCTTCTCCTCCTCTCCTCCTTCTCCTTCATCTCCTCTTTTCTCTTCCCCCTCCCTCCCTCCCTTCCTCTCTCCCCTCCCTCCATCCCTCCCTCTCTCTCCCTCCCTCCCTCCCTCCCTCCCTTCCTCCCTCCTTTCCTTCCTTCCTTCCTTCCTTCCTTCCTTCCTTCCTTCCTTCCTTCCTTCCTTCCTTCCTTCCTTCCTTCCTTCCTTCCTTCCTTCCTTCCTTCCTTCCTTCCTTCCTTCCTTCCTTCCTTCCTTCCTTCCTTCCTTCCTTCCTTCCTTCCTTCCTTCCTTCCTTCCTTCCTTCCTTCCTTCCTTCCTTCCTTCCTTCCTTCCTTCCTTCCTTCCTTCCTTCCTTCCTTCCTTCCTTCCTTCCTTCCTTCCTTCCTTCCTTCCTTCCTTCCTTCCTTCCTTCCCTGAGGTTGCTCAGGGTTTACTCCTGGCTCTGTCCTTAGGGATTACCCCTGACAGTGCTTGGGAACCACATATGGTTCTGGAATGGAATCAGGGTCAGCATATGCAAGGCAAGTGCCTTAACCTTGGTCCTGTCCTTCTGGCCCTAAACGTTCTCCTCAGCTGATGGAGGTTCCAGGAGAGCTTTGCATACTCAGGATAACCTGGCACCTTGGGCCCCCGCAAGGCCCCTTCTGACAGCTCCTGCTTGAAAGAGCTTTTCTCCAACACTTGCAAAGAGCGCCTTAAGTAAACTAGTGAAATGACTAAACTAATTTGCTGGTCTGTAATTCCCTGGCACGGCTGGAGATTTCCTAATAAATGCTCACTCCGGGCTGGCATCTTGCCAGCCTCTCCCCTTCCTCTTCTGAGTGACAGTCAGGGAAGGACAAAGCCTATGGGGCTGGGGTGCACCAGCAAGAAAGAACTGGACCCACAGTCTGGGTATTTGGACTTCAGAGTGGCTCTGTCTCTTTGGGGGAGCGGATAGTTTGGGCCACTCCTGCTCAGAGCTGGGGATCAAACCTGTGACTTCTGCTGCCAAGCCTCTCGCCTTTAGCCCCATCTTCTACCTATTCTCATCATTAGAGTTTGAGGAAAACACTTTGTTTTCTGTGCCTCAGTTTCTCCCTCTGGAAATAGAGGAGAGGATCATAGGCCTTCCTGACTCAAAAGGCTCTGGAGGGTGAATGAGTGAACTGGACGCTTCCAGAAGGCTGTTAGCTCCAGAGGGTGCCCCTGTAACCTGCCTGCTCCTGCGTGCCCCTACAAGCCTGTGCTTACAGGGCTGTGCTTACAGCCCTAGAGGTTTCATGCCTTGTGGCCTCTACCTGGAAACTCCTCATGGTTTGGTCCAAGGACTTGCATCTTCTGAGAGCAGTGGGGCAAGAGAGCACGTGCTGGCGGTTGCTCTGCCTGAGACACTGTCCCCAAGACCCCATATCACCCACATCACTGAGTTCAGGTCAGGGCCCGGCTCTCTTGGGGGTGAGAAGGGCAATCTGTGATCACTGTAGCCCCAAAGGCCCTGAGGTAGGTGAGGGACTGCATGGGGTGCAGCCCATTTCACTGAGTCTCGATTGATCAAGGCAGCAGCTGTCCAAGCATGAGGCCCTGCAGTGAGGTCTCTGCCTTCCCATGGAGGGTCTGGAAGGAAGTGCCTTGTGGTTCCTCACAGGCCTTTGTCTGCTGCAGGTTGGGGAACCCGTGAGACAGTTTCCCTGAACTCCCACCCTGGCTGTGTATGGATTCCCCTTTGCATGGGGTTTTGCAAATCTCATGGCCAGATGCCTGCAGGACCAACATAAAAGGCTGTGAGGTGGGGCAGGAGCAATCTTACAGCAGGTAGGGCATTTGCTTTTGCACGCTGCCGACCCGGTTCAATTCCCAGCATCCCAAATGGTTCCCTGAGCTTGCTAGGAGTGATCCCTGAGCCAGGAGAATCCCAGTGATCCCTGAGCACCGAACCAGGAGTAAGCACTGAGCACAGACAAGTGTGCCCCCCCACCCCCCACTTCCCCACCAAAAGGCTGCAAGCTGTAGAGGCCTATGCAGGTTGGTGAGCGAGGCTCTGGGGGGGACCGAGGAGGGAGTTTGGGCTCTTCCACTCAGCTGTGTGGACACCACTGTCGACTCTTCTTGTCACCTATTTTCTCATCTCCAAAATGGTGCAGTTCCTCTCTGAGGGTCATCCTGGGGGCAGAGGAGGTGTCGGCTAAGCACACAGTGGCATCAGGTCCTGCTGGGGTGACTGGTGCCTCCAAGGGTGACTGGTCCTGCTGGGCAGCGGCGTGCCCAGCACTAACTCAATGAACTTGCAGAATGAATGAGCCTCGGGAAACCTGCCCTCAGGACAGCCACTGGCTCTTTCCTCCTGGACAGTCTGTGACCTGCTGGTCCCGCGGCCAGCCATGCTGGAAAATCTGAGGATGGTGCCCGGGAGCAAGGCCTTGGTCAGGCTCCTTCTTTGTAAGGTTCTTTCCTTTTCTCCTGCCCTGGGTGCCCATTGTCTCATGTCTGCCCAATTTGGGACTCTTGGTCTTGGGGACATGTTGGGGGCCTCTAGACTCCTTCCCCCTTCCAGGCCCCTGGCCCGCCTTCTCTGTAACTTGCTGTTCTCCCTGGGAGACAGTCTCACAATCCTGCTATCCTGGTGAGATCATTCACCACCTCTGTGGCACCTGCCCTAACGGCCTCCCCCATCTTAATTGGTCCAATCCGTCCGCCTGACACCCTGCTCTGCTCCCCTTTCCTCACCCGGAGTGCTTGTCAGTTGACAGACTCTCAGCCGTCGGGAGCGCATTTTTCAATTTGTGCTCTTCAGTGATTTCCTGGCCAGGTCGCTGCTCCTTCTAAAGCTACTTAATTTTCTAATTTCCAAATGATTTTCCGCGCCTGGCAGGATTCCTCTCTTCACCCCCTCCCCAGGGCTTTGAGCTCCCCATCCCAAGGCCTAGTGGCTAAGCTGGAGCCTCCTGTGTTCAGTGATGTGGGACACAGCTGCTGTATTTGGGGTCCTCTTAGAGTGAGCCGGGGCTGAGCTTGGTCCCCAGAATCTCCATGTGGTTCCCCCGCCCTCCACCCCCACCCCCGGAGTGATCCCTGACCTCAGAGCCAGCATCCCAAGTCCTGAGGATTTTGGGCGTGGCTGAAAAACAGAAATGAAAAAAGTGGTCCCATGGGCCACTAGAGCGATAGTATAGAGTGGGTAAAGCATGGCTGATCTGTATCCCGCATGTCTCCTAAGCACTGCCAGGAGTGATCCCTAGGCATGCAGTCAGGAATAAGCCCTGAGCACAGCTGGGAGTGATTCCTGAGCATAGCAGGGAGTGGCCACTGTGCTCTCAGATGGTTTCGGTCCCTCCAAACCAAAGCAAAATAAAGTGGGCCCTAAGAGAAGGCCATGGGTGCCATTATTTACCATGTGTGGGTGGGGGTATGGGTGGGTGATCCTGAATGCAGGAGTAGGGGGAGGACAGTAGGGGGGAGAAGTACTGAGAACAGCACCCACTGTACTAAGAACAGCACCCACTGTACTGAGAACAGCACCCACTGTACTAACAGCACCCACTGTACTGAGAACAGCACCCACTGTACTAAGAACAGCACCCACTGTACTGAGAACAGCACCCACTGTACTAAGAACAGCACCCACTGTACTGAGAACAGCACCCACTTTCTGAGAACAGCACCCACTTTGTTGGCTCCCCACTGGGGGATGTGCAGGAAACACAGATAGGAGTGAGTGAACCGGCCTTGCCCGTGGAGCAGGAGGAGTGGAGGGACAAGTCTAGGGCTTTTATCCACGGACTGTGACCCCGCCCATTGCTGGAGGTTTGTCTCTGGGAAACTGACTTCCCTGCGCTGCTGCCTACAAATGTACTTCACTTTCTGTGAGGAAACCACGGAAAGGGCTGGAAGCGCCGGGTTTGGAGGTGCAACTGCTGCTCAGGCACCTTTCATGGGCATCATCTCCTGAGGGGACTCTCTTCTCAGGATTCTCCTCCTCCTCTCAGGTTCCTCCTCTTCCTCCTCCTCTCGGACCCCTTCTCTCAGGCTCCTCCTCCTCTTCTCAGCCTCCTCTTCCTCTCCATCTCCTCCTCCTCTTCCTCTCGGACTCCTCCTCCTCTCAGTCCTCTTTCTCCTCCTCCTCCTCCTCCTCCTCCTCCTCCTCTTGGACTCCCTCCTCTTCCTCCTCCTCCTCCTCTTGGACTCCTCCTCTTCCTCCTCCTTCTCCCTTTCTTCCTCCTCTTAGACCTCCTTATCTTCCCTCTCTTCCTGTTTTGTGTTCTCTCTTCCTGCTCCTTCTTCTCACCCTTCTCCTTTTCTTCTTCTTCCCTCTCCCTCTTCCCTCATCATTTCAGGGGCCTCTGTGGTGGCGCTCAGGAGCTCAGGGACCAGGGGGCCTCTCTCAGCATTACTCGGCCCAGTAGTGTGGGTCTGGAGGCCGAGGGCTCCCACAAGCTGCTGCAGCGCTCAGGGAGCCGTTCGGTATAAGGGGCTGAACCGGGGGCCTCACATAAGTGAGGAGGCTGCTTCACCGCTTTGGGTGATCTTCTTGGCTTTTTGTGTTGCTTTAAAAGTCTCTGGTTGTGAATGTGCTTTTGGGGGCAGGCTCCAGCCCACCAGATGGGACCCTTGAGTTCCCCGGAGAAAAGGGGAGCATGTAATTGACGGTTCTGTGTGAGTCTGTGGAAAGGGAGAAGATGGTCCTAGACGAGAAGAAAACCATGTCCCCGTGACTTTGGGATGATGCCTCTGGAAGAAGCCAAACTCATGGGAGTACCGAGGTCCCCCCTGCCCCACCAGCTGGTTAGGACAGGCCTGCTGAGGGGGACGGGCCTGCTGAGGGGGACAGGCCTGCTGAGGGGGACAGGCCTGCTGAGGGGGACAGGCCTGCTGAGGGGGACAGGCCTGCTGAGGGGGGACGGGCCTGCTGAGGGGGACAGGCCTGCTGAGGGGGACAGGGCCTGCTTAGGGGGACAGGCCAGCTGAGGGGGACAGGACAGGCTGACTGAAGGAGACAGGCCAGCCGGTGAGGACAGGCCAGCTTGAGGGGGCCAGGCCTGCCGGTGAGGAGAGGCCGGCTGAGGGGGACATGCTGTGTCTGGCGTCAGAGGCTTTCCCTCTAGCAGTTCTGTCTCCTTTCCTGGTCCAGTATTGATGCTGTCCAGGTAAGTTCTGTCCTCGGATCAAAGCAAGATCCAGCTGGGTCGTAGCATGTAGGGCACTTGCCTTCCACCCTGGACCCTTGTGGTCCACTGCACTTAGTGATTCCTGAGTGCAGAGCCAGGAGTAAGCCCTGAACACTACTGGGTTTAACTCATGACCACATGACCTCATACTTGCCAGGTGGGCACTTTAGCCATCTTCCTGTCCCTGCATTAGCCACTTATCTCCTGTCATTTTTTGTTCCTTTGTTTTGGTGCCACGCCTGGGAGTGCTCAGGGATTACTCTAGGCAGATCTTGGGGTGGTAGGGATCAAAGCTGGGTCTGCCTCATACAAAGCAAACACTCTGCTCATCGTGCTCTCTTTTTTAGACCAGGAATTCTGAATTTTGATGGAATTAGAGAAAGATTAAATTAAGACTTGCTCAAGAACAAAGAGTGAGCTGGGCAGCTGGGATTGAACCTGTGTCGCCTGATTCCAGAACCTCCTTCTTAAATGGTTGATTGTAAAGCAGGTAGAGATGGTGAGTTTTCCCAAAAATCTCATTCCTGGGTTCCAGGATATAAGGGCATGTTCCAGCTTGCACCTCTCTCTCTCTCCCTCTCTCCTTCTCTCTCTCTCTCGCTCTCATTCTCTCTGTTCCTCTCTCTCATATATATAGTTATATATATTATACACTGTATTCACTGTATTCCTGTTCATCATCTATTGGCTCGAGCGGGCACCAGTCACATCTCCATATATCCTGTCTCATGCCAGTAGAGCCCAAGGGCATCTGCTTGCTCCAGGAACATACAGAGCCTCAAACCATTCCATCAAATCATGGGAATGAGGTCTATAATTGTTACTGGTATTTGGCATATCAAATACGACACGGGTAGCTTGCCAGGCTCTGCCGTGCAGGTAGCAGTTTGCCTTATTATACACACATACACATTTGCATACATAGTAATTAAAAAAATTCAAGTTTTCCTTAATCACAGCATTACTATAAGATAATCTTGGCTGCTCCCGAATTACAAATGAACATTGAACAACAGTGCCCTCTGGCTTATGTAGCAATTCTGATTGTTCTCATAAAGGCTCACAGAAATGTTAGACAAATCTTTGTTAGGCATCCACTGTGTGATAAGTCCTCTGGCAGGCTTGAGGAGAAATTGTAAATCAAGGTATAGTTTTTCAGAACCCAGAGGACTAACCCAGTGTCTTAGAGTCCCTACCTTATAAGCATATGGTCGAGAGTTCAAATCTCTGGAGTCCCACATTGTGCCTTATTGTGATTCTGGCTGCAGGACTGCTGGAACGTGGCAGTTCTGTTGTCTGTGATCCTGGTGCCATAAGTGATTCTGGGCTGCACTGCATCTGAGTAAGTGTAAACACACAAGAGGTGCTGCACTTCAGTGACACAACAACAAGATGTGTGAACCCCGACCAAAGAAGCCCTGACCTCTGACGTGAGCCCTGAGGGAGCACCACGGCCATAAACACAGCCTCTGATATGAGCCCTGGCGAGCACCACGGCTGTAACCTAGGAGCTGTAGCCAGAGAGCAAGCCCAGGCACCACACCAAAGGAGGCGAACCCAGTGAGCACCACAGGTAACAGCATGTGATGCCACAGCCAGGCAAGTGCCCAATTCTCCTTCCAGCCTCTGCCAGGAAACACTAACAACAAAGGGAGAGAAACAAAGAGAAGCAGGCTGGGCTCACCCCTCCTGCATAGGGAGAAGATCTCCCAGCAAGAGCCTGTCAATGGCAGGAGAGTCTGGGCACAGCCCCTGGGATGCGGGAGAAGGGACTTTCACAGCCTGGGGACTAATCTCTGTTCAGCCAATCTCAGAGCCTCAGTCATAGACAGGGTTAATGATGTTGGAATTTTAACAAGAGTTTTCATTGCTATAAACCAGGAATCACAGATGCAAAACAGCAGAGCAGCAGACAGATAACCAGGATAACCAGCCCTGCCCTGCCCCTGCCTGCTCTGCCCTCTCTTCCCTCCTCTCCCCTCCTTTCCCCTTCCTTCCCCCTCATCCCCTCCTCTCCCCTCCTTTCCCCTCCCTCCCCTCTTCTCCCCTTATCATTCCTCTCCTTCTCTTCCCTCCCCTCTCTTCCCCTCCTCTCCCCTCGCCTCCACTTACTTCCCTTCCTTCCATTCCCCTTCCCTTCTCTTCCTTCTCACTGTTGTGGCTTTGCTGTGATAACTGAGAGCTACACAATTGTGATACTTGCACACTTCTGCTACAGTGCTCACCAACAATCACACTCTGCTCTAACATGAAGTATCACAAATGTTTGTGTGGGCATGCTGGAGAGATAGTACAGTGGCTAGGGCTCTTGCCTTGTATCTGACTGGCCTAAGTACAATCCCCAGCACCCCATATGGTCCCCGAGCCCTGACGGGAGTAATCTCTGAGCAAAGCCAGGAGTAAGCCCTGAGCATAGCAGGTGTGCACCCCCAAAAAAAAAAGGAATAACAAATGGCAGTGCCACTGGGTTCATGTGTAGCATGTGGTGCCAGCATGGGGCTCAAACTTGGGACCTCACAGCTGTGAAACAGAAACATATCACTAAACCCACCCTGGGCTCCACAGCAATATTTGCCCATGCTCAGCATTAAACATGCAGGAATATTCTTGATTCCCACAAAAATGCACTCTCATCTATTTTTTCCCTGAAGCACATTGTCTTCTAAAATTATCTTTCTATTCTCTTTTCACTTTTAATAAAGATCAAATACAGAGAAATATTGCGCTACCAGGAGAGAAAAAAACAGTGTCGCATGAAGATGAATGCTGTCATGTGGAAAATTAAGTCGGGTGGCTGGTGACTTAGGCTGCCCCAGACGCTGACTCTGAGAGAAGAATCTGGGTGCAAGTCATTTATTTGGGAGATGAAGGCGCCGAGGCTCCCTCCCTCACCCGGCGATGCACAGGGGTTTCTCCTGGCTCTGCACTCAGGAATTACTCCTGGCGGTGCTTGGACTTCCCTCTCGTCAGAACTCCACCCAGCAGACCAGCCCATCACAGCCCGGCTCGCGTGGCCGCTGGCTGCGTGGTTTATCAATAAATGCTTTATTTGGAGGTGTTTAAAAGAGTATGCCTCCCTCACGGCAAGCCTGGCAAGCTGCTTGTGTTGTATTTGATATGCCAAATACCAGTAACAATTATATTAGGTCATTCCCATGACCTAATATAATGGTTTGAGGCTCTTTATGTTCCTGTAGCAAGCTGATGCCCTTGGCTCTACTGGCATGAGACAGGACATATGGAGATATTACTGGTGCCCGCTCTAGCAAATAGATGATGAACGGGAAGATCGTGATGGTGATCGTGGTGCTTGGGGACCATATGGGATGCCGGCATGGGCTGGCATGGGCTGGCTGCGTGCAAGGCAAATGCCCTACCCGCTGGGCTATGGCTCGGGCCCCTGGGATACTTATTTTATTTGGTTTTGGGGCCACACCCGGCTGCACAGGTTTACTCCCGGCTTTGGTTGGAGGGACCATATGGGATGCTGGGGGTCAGCTTTAGTCACGGCTCATGCCCCACCTGGTGTACTACAGCTCTGACCCCGAGAGGAACTGGGCTCTTTATGCTTGGCTGCCATCTGCTTCCTTGGGGCTGTTTAGAGTGGTTGCTTTTTTTTGGTAGTTTGGTTTTGCTGCCACACCCCGCTATGCTGAGAGCTTACTCCTGGCTCTGCCCTCAGGAATTACTCCTGGAAAGTGGTGGGAGGATGGAGGTGGGGATGCTGGGGATCACTCCAGTCTGCTGCAGCTGCAGCAGATACAAGGCAAATGCCCCACAAGCTGCATTATTCCCTGGTTGATCTGGCCCAGCAGACCAAGAAAACCCTCAGGCAAAGGAACACAAGTTCCAGGGGTTGCAAACCAGGTCATTGGATCCCCAAAGGCCAAGATCCCAAGGCACAACAGAAGTTGCCAAGTTTCAGGATGGGACCACAGGGTGGACAGAACTTTGGATTTGTCCAGAGAAGCTAGACACTTTACTTGCGGGGAGGGGGAGGGAACAGGGTGAAATTCTCAAACTAAATGTTTGATGGCAAGTCCAATATTTCAAAAATATGTTGCTGGAGCCAACCAAAGAATGTGGGCTGGACCAGTCTTGCAGGCAGCTGGGTTATGAAATCTGGCCTGTCCTGAAGGCTGGCCTTGGCTCCACACATTCTTGCTTAAGGCAAGCTCCAAAGATGAATTCTGATATATCGAGTCAGTTGTTAGGGAACAGGGTGAATCAATGGAATAAAGAGTCCTCAGGACTCTTGTGGTAACCAGACCAAAGTGTGTTTCTTTCTCACATGGTGGACAGTTCATAATTGTTTGGGATCCGAATTCCTTTCTTTTATCCTGTTGGAGAAAAGATAGAGTGTGGTCTCTATCCATGTGATCCAGGCTCGCTCTTCAGCTCCTTGTCCACATTTAAGCTAGTAGAAAAGGGAAAAGAGACACTTAGTCTAGGGAATTTTCACCATTCATTTCCTCTCACATCCCGTTGGTACAAACTTGGCGTAGCCATTGTTCATGTCTAGCTACAGGGATGCTGGGACAGGTCGTGTCCTTCTCTGTCACCCCTCCTTCCCGCTCATGGAACTTATGTTCTGCATCAACTTGGGGTATGTTTGAGGATTAATGTCCCTCCCATTAGGGAACAGTAAGAAGTCTCTCCACTGAAGGCGGGGCTTGGAAAAGACGTTGGGAGTCAAGCTGGAGCCCAGAGCCACCTCATGAGGATAGACTGATTCTTCTCATTGGTTCTCTGTACTGCATGGATCTATCATGACGTTACTTTCAGTGGGAAAGAAGTAAGCAAAAGGGTCTGCAGGTGCAAGGTGCTGGCATGTTATGTGATCAGTAACCTTCCCCCATTCTCCCATGGGTCAGAGAGAAATGGAGAACTGGACACATGGGTGGACATGCAGACTCCCTAGCTAGAGGTAGGGCAGGGACACCGACCAGTCTCTCCCTTTGTGATGTGAAAGGCCTTGCCAAGCTAGAGAGCAAGGCCGTAGATGGCAAAGCTCACATTCTTGTCACCACAATCTGATTTCTTCCGACCAGCTGCTTCCCCAGAGACAGCGACACCAAATCTACCGGGTTGTTGAGAGAATAAACAAACGGTGATGAATGAATCTCCTTCCCCATATGAATGCCTTATTGTTGTTATTCTTCATGCCCTGACAGAGTATTTACAGCCTCCTCTGTTGCTCTGCTTCGAGCTGGTAAATTAAGAAAAGTCAGAAGTCCCAGCCCTTGCTGAAAGTCACAAGTGGGATTTGAGTTAATGAAGGGTTGAAGATGCAGCCAGGAGCACCAGCCGCACTACCCACCTGGACAAGGTCATTGACTCCCTAGTAATTAATTGGCTTGTCTGCGCGCCCGTTGCCTCAGAAATACCCCTATGGTGTACCCCACATTTAACGAGCCTGTTCTAAGGAAACTGAGACATGCTGAAAAGATAAATGGGAGATAATTATTTAATTAACCGCAAGAGATTTTGCTTGGCAAAAATGGGATTTCTGTAGAGTGAGTTTCAAAAGAGCACTTGAAAATCCGATTTGGAAAGAAAGGGAGGATTCGAGATGTTTCCCTTTACCCTCATGGTCCATCTGGGAATGTTCTAGAGCAGGTTAGAGTTCAAGAACTCTATAATGACATGCCAGTGAAAATTTGTGAGATCGGAATTGGGCTGGGAGTGGTGGAGACTTTTGGGCTCCCTGCCCGGCCCTATATCTCCTCTGAGAATCTCGTTACTCACAGTCCCGCTGGAAGACAGAGGTGGGTGCATACAGCCATGACCGTGCTGTGGGGAGCCTCACCTCTACCCCTCACCACTGACTGAGTCAGGGTCATCTCCTGATGCAGGAACCAACATTCTGGTTCAGTCCATAAGTCAACCAAGAGGCAGAGTGCCAGGGGCAGACTGGAATTGAGCTCAGGAAGAAGTGGGTTGGGACAGTGACACCCCCCCATGCTACGTACACTCTAGAGAAGATCATACAGGCAGGATGTGGCTCCATAGTGGTGCACATTCCTTGCATGTATGAGGGCCTGGATTTGATCCAAGTATCAGATGCCCTCCAGAGTGGCTAAAGAAGGAGGTGGGAGGGGGCAGAGTGACAGCACAGTGGGTAAGGTGTGAGCCTTGCTACTGCTGACCCCTGGCACTCTATATGCTCCCCCAGCCCCCTTGAGGAGTGGTCCCTGAGCACAGAGCAAGTCCTGAGCACTGCTAGGTGTGGATTGAAAAGAAAAGAAAAGAGCACGCATTTCTGTTTGTAAAGGTGGAAGGGCAGAGGGCTCAGTGGAGGCCTCTCTTGATGGCTTGTTGCTGGGGGTTCCTGATATTGCAAGTTGCACCTAGGTCTCTCAAGCACGGATTTCACCCTGTCCCGGCCCATGCACCTTGGCGGCACAAACCCGTTTTTACACCATCAGCTCTTTTCGCAGACACAGTGATTCCTCTGTCCAGGAGGACTTTAGTCCTGACCACTGAACTGGAGAGGACTTTAGTCCTGTCCCACTGTTCAGGGACAGTGTCACTGCCAGGTGAAGGGCCCTGCCCGGTAAAGGGACTTCTAGATGGTGGATCTGGAAACACGCAGCTCTCTGGAGCGAAGCTGCCCGAGGCATTGCTCTGTATTCTGCTGTGTGTGCAGCCTCTGCTGGGTTTCCCGGAGGAGGAATAAGGTCTCAGTAAAGAAAGTAGAACTTTACGAGGAAAAATTATCCTTCACTAAATGAGGAGAGAGATGAACAGAAACTTCCTCAAAGAAGAAATACAAATGGCCAAAGTTTCTTCCTAAACGGTTGCCAGCTCTCGATCTCATCACCTGGTGTCCTCCTCCTTGGTAACCCTGTCCCCCTTCCCTCTTAGCCAACAGTCTCTGTTGCCGTGTGTGATTTGCTGCCGTGTGTAGATGATTCACAGACCAGGTCACAGACCCATGTGGGAGAGCTACTGAAGACGATCCCCCATTGCACAGATGGGGCCACCGTGAGTCTAAGGCACCATCGACTGCACCGTCCAGCTGTCTGACGCTCTGTGCTCTGCTCTTGCTCCAGCTTCCTTGGGGTCAGAGTAAGATTTCCTCCTTTCTTTTCAGTGGCTGCCGGAGAAAAGGCCCAGGTGTCCTGCCTGGCAGCAAGACCTCAAGAACTTGGCTTTTTCTCTTTGCTCCTTCCCAGCCAGCACAGCTGCCAACCTGGAACAAAGCCCTTTCCAAGAAGGCTCAGGAGAGAAGCCAAATGTTGACTCACCTGCCAGACATGGGGAGGCGGCAGCCAAGTTGCCTCTGGTTCTGCGCAGGCGATTTGGCAGACAGGCCAGTGTGGGGCTCCACAATGCAGCTCCCTGGAGTCCTTGCAGGGGGCAGGGCTGCTTTCCTGAGCGCTTCAGGTTCCAGGGGCTAAAGAGATCCAGATGAGCGTGTCCTGCGGCCCTTCCCTCTCCTGCCCCATCTTTCCAGCCTAGAATTTTGGGAAAGAGGCTGTTTCTCCCATCCCAGCACCCCTCCCCAGCAGAATCCTAGGAAGGCCCCCAAGATTCTCAGCTCCTGCACACTGAAGCCATTTGCTGAAACGTGGTAGGTGTGATCACAATGCTGTGAGTGTTATGGTCTCCACTGTACACTGGCTGCAACAGAAAGTAAACTCAGTTTAATACCCAGCTCTGATTCCAAGTAGGAAATGCTAAAAAATGTCTCCATTGAATCAGATTCCCTGGAGGTACAACCACAAAAGCTGGTTTCCACAAACTTGTCAATGAAGATGACAATTCATCAGGACAGTCCCCCAGAGATACTGAAGGCTCCGGTTCCCTTCCCGGCTCCAGACATTGGGAGCTCCCGATTCATCCTAGAAAAGCATATTAGAGGAGGCAGCTTTTCCCTTTTTTGTTACCAGTTGACCACATTTTGGTTTCCTCCTCTCTCTGGTCGGAATAGAGGCCTGGGAGCTGCTTGATGGGCAGCGTCAGGGAAACAGCAAAGCACCTTAGCATTGGCCTGGCCTCCAGAGGGACACTCAGTGCTCATGGAGGCAAAGAGGCCCCCTTACAGTTCCCTCCCTCAGTCCCAGCCCATGTGCTGTCATAAAGTCTGTATCGCTGTATCACTGTCTTCCCGTATATCATCGATTTGCTCGAGCGGGCACCAATAACAGCTCAATACGTCCTGTCACATGCGAGATAGCCCAAGGGCATTAGCCCACTCCAGGAACATAAAGAATCTCAAACCATTTCATCAGGTCATGGCAATAAGGTTTATAATTGTTACTGGTATTTGGCATGAATACCAGTCTTTTTTGGTTTCGCACAAACTTGTCTGAGGCAAGGAGGCTACTGGGCCTCTGGGGAGCACAGGAGCATTGCTTATTGGCGGCCTTCAGGACCTGAATCTCCTGCCCTTGTCCCTTGCTCATTGGTGCCGAGGGCACTGATCCTGAGACCTCACTGAAGTACCCCTGCAACGCTGGCAAGACCCAGTCTGTGCGGAGGAAAAAAAATAAGTAAAAGATCATCTGCTCCTGTTCCCTCCAGTCCACTGTACACCCTGGCTCTGAATCCCCAATTTCCAGGACTGTGCCTGTAATGGGTGCTACGCGCCCCCACCTCTATTGAACACATGACACATGCGCCTAAGGGGTTGTGGTGATGGCTGTAAGGGTGGGCATGCATGTCCGTAACACACGCTCTGGGTTCAGTTCCTCCCTGCACAACTACCTGTGCACTGGGACCCCTCCATCAAGTGCCTCTCTTCTCTCCCCCATACAAAGAACACCACTTGACTGCTGAAATAGTGAAGAAATTTAGACACAAAACTAGAAGGGTTATGGGACTGGGGCTCCCAAGCACAAGCCCAGGAGAGAGTGGGGGCTCCTTGGATTCGGGCCCGCTGGTCTTGGGGGTTGGGTTCTCGGAGGCAGCTGGGGGGGGATACAGTTGTCACCCTGAAGGTGGCCTAAGCTTGCTTCAGAACCAGCTATGCTTAGAAGTTGTGCTATGGAGAACTTCTGGGGATCCGAAGTTTCATTTATTGCCTGTCTTAATCCAGAGCGAGCAGTGACCAATGCTGGGACTGGTGGATTCTTGGAGTCCGAGAAGGACACACAGGAAGTGGCGGTGGTGGAGAAGAGTAGGTGAGTGGTAAGGGCTGGGAGGCAGCCTGGGCACGCCTGAGCCAAGGAGGCTACTGGGCCTCTGGGGAGCACAGGAGCATCCCTTATTGGCGGCCTCCCAGACCTGGATCCCCTGCCCTGGTCTCTTGCTCATTGGTGCCGAGGGCACTGATCCTGAGACCTCACTGAAGTACCCCTGCAACGCTGGCAAAACCCAGAAGCGAAGGGCAGGGCAGAGCACACCTCCTTCCGGGCACCCGCTCTCAAAGTCAAGCAGAGTTCTGCCCGTCCTGGTTTCCTTTCAGACCATGCATCTCATACTGCTGTCACTTTCAGTGACCAGGCTTGCAGTGCCCTGACGTACATGTCACAAGATTCAGCGTGTAAAAATGACAACACCAGAGCTAGGTGAAATACCAACAGTAAGGAAATAATAAGGAAAAGACCTGCCATGAGTCCTCGCTGGATTTAACCCAGTGGATAAGCCAGAGAGGGAACAGGCAGTCCCAGTTCTTCCAGTACTGCGGGTGGGGGCAGCCGTGGCCAGCGATGGACACTGATCCCGGCAGAACACCCTGTATCAGCCTCGCGGTGTGGCCCAGGGCTCTGAGGTGTGGCAAGCCACAGAGTGCTGCCTCCCTCCGTGCTCAGCAGCACCTTGCCTGGCCCGTCTGACAGGGAAGGCGAGTAATGTGTGATTTGACACCTGATAGTCTTTTTTTAGATCTTGGCAAGACCAGCGGTGGGGCTGGCAGAGACAGTCCTGTGAGCAAGGGCAGCAGTGGCTGTTTCCCAAAGCAGCAGGTTGTGTGCAGACCCCAGCCCTGATGGAGCCGGCTGCCAGCTTTGAACCTTGATTGATGGATTATTAAGGGATTCAAGTTCGTTGCTTCTAAAGTTGTGATCATGGTCCCATGTTTCTGAGCCTTTTGAGACAGAGTAATGTTTAAGACAGAATGAGAGGACACTTGCTTCCACATATACCGGCAGGGGCCCCAGGCAGAGAACTCAAAGGGCTGGAGCCCACAATGGGCATGCAGGAACCCCCATTCTCCCCTGAGCATTGCATGGTCTGAGAACTGCTGTGAGTAACCCCAGAACATTGGCTGTGGCTCCCAAACTCAAATCTATAAGATTAGAGATGATGACCTTGGGTTGCCTCGAGATGAAGAGTCCGCATGTTAGTCAAGTAAGGGCACTTGTGGTCCTGTTGGCTTTGCTTTTGTGCTTTGTGATGCTCTCCACATGGACTGAGCACTGCCAGGCGTGATCCCTGAGTGCGGAGCCAGAAGCAAGTCCTGAGCATAGCCAGGTGTGGCCTTAAAACCAGAAACATTAAAAATATATTTAAAAGAGCTTTCAGGGCCAGAGCGATAGTCCAGCGGGTAGGGCGTTTGCCTTGTATGCAGCTGACCCAGGTTTGATGCCCAGCATCCCATTTGGTCCCCTGAGCACAGCCAGGAGTAATTCCTGAGTGCAGAGCCAGGAGTAACCCCTGAGCAACGCCAGGTGTGACCCAAAAAGAAAAAAAAGCTTTCAGCAAAACTGTCAGCCTGGGAGTAAGTGGAAGCATTTGAAACCGGACCCCCTCTACACCACTGTCCCCAAATTCTCCAGTTTTGGAAAACAGATAATTTGCCAGTGCTGTCTAGGGAAGAACTGAAGTCTCACAGTCAGGTGAATAAAGGAGCTCAAATTTTGTCATTTTTAATTCTAAAGCTACTGTGTAAGCAGAAGAAAAAGTCACGGTCTCCCTCCCACCCAGCCCCAACTGTCCTGAGTTACACTTTAGGCAAACATTTATGTTGTGCTGGACGCTGCTCCAAGTGGTCTGTGAGTGTCTTCCCAAATCCTAAGGATCCCACGGGATCATTGATTTTTACAGAGAAACCGAGGCGCAACCCCATTAGAGAACTTGCTCACATCCTAAAGTTATTCTGACTATAAGAGTCCAACCTGTTCCCTGGGCAGAGGGTTTTCATGCCCAGCTCAACTGGGGAATTGAGGCTGAAATGACCTAAGAAAGTCTAAGGGTGACAGGGGTGGGAATGAACTGTGCAGAAGCTTCACGGTCAGCCCTGCCCTCTGCTTTGGCACTCCTGAAGGCACCCAACACTTGGGCTTAGCATGGGGCGGAAGTCCAAGCAATTCCTAAACAAGAGTAATTTGACTCTCCCACTCCACTAAGGAGAGTTATTTCAGTTGCCAGCAAATACAGAGACATGTTCTTTCAGTGGGTGAGTTTGCAGTCGGGAATTCTGAGTGGTTGATAGGTGGGCTGGTAACTACCATGAGGATGAAACAGGCGTTCTGAAGGAATCAAGGTCCCTGTGAAAATATTAGACTTTCAAGTCATACCCTGGGTTTGAACCCTGGTTCTGTCATTTAGTTGCTATGTGGCGTGGGAGTGACCGTTTGTTTCATGTGTGAAGGAGAGGAAACTGCCAGTCCTGTTGGGATGGCTGAGATGAAACAATGCCAGCACTGGCGAGCTCAGTACCTGGCCGGGCCTCTCCCACTCTGCACCACAGCCTGTTTTTTGAATGCCTCCATTCATTGGTGGCACAAACAAGAAATGGCTTTAGTGTTTTGAATGTTGCTCTCAGATCAGCTAGGTGACATCTTCCATTGGGAAATGCAGCCAATTGGTTGCACCTGGATTCTGGATTCTTGGTTCACCTGGATTCTGTCATTGCTGCTCCTGTTCTAACCCATTGCTTTAGTTTCTAGGCTCTGTCTTGTTCATTTCAAGCTGCAGCCTCAGATCAGAGTGAACACTCTTTCCTTACTCTTGCCATGCAGAGCTGTGAGTGTTGGGGTTCACTCAGAATCTCATCCTCACACAGCTTTGTCAGGGCCTCAGCTCTGACCTGTTGCGTTGGTTGGGGGTGGTGAGGCGACCGGAATGATGAGCCTTCACCTTCTACCAACTTCTCTGGGTTGGCAACCGGGAATCTATGGGTTTTGTGGGCTGGTCTTGCAAGGGACTCCTTTGCAGGGTCTCCCTGGGTGCTACTGGTCTCTTTCTGGAGCTGGCCACACCTTCAGGAGGATACCCTCCCACCCTCCCACCCTCCTGCCCCCAGTGCTCTGTGTGAGAAACTTCTGGCTCTTCTCCCTCCGAGGCCAGCTTCAGGGGTGATATCTGACTCATGTATCTCTCAGGAGGAACTAAAGGGGGTGCTCCCAGCCCCTGGTGGGCCCCCCCATATTCTATGTTTCCTTCTCTGATTTTGTCATCTTTCCATTTACAGAGATGGATAAGAGATTGAAGGATTCATATCCTCGCATGGCATTGATGAGAGAGGGTGGGAGGAGAGTTCTGTTCAATATTGTGTGAGATCTGTTTCTCTCTTTGACAGCCCTTCCCTGAGCCCCTCCCAGTGCCTTCCTGGGGGGAGCAGTGGCTTCACCGGGTGTCACCAACTGCACTTGGTTCCTTCTTACTGCATTAACAACCTTCTCCTGACCTCTGTGACTCTGTTGACTCTAAATTCTCCCTCCTGCCTTGCCTGCTGCTCCTCTTTTGACTTTGTGCCTGACCACTTCCAACCCACAACGCTGCCCCCCCAACACACCCACTTATCAGAGACACCAGGCTCAGACCAAAGCCTTCTTATCTATAGAAACATTCTCTTTAGATCCTGGGCTTCAAATACCATGCTTTTCCCATGACTCCCAAATCTCTACAAGAGTGACCCAGGCTTAGCAGACCCGGCCTTATACACAACTATAGTCTATTTGCCATTTCTGCTGATATCTCTTTAAGGCTTCAAACTTAGGCTAAGGCAGCTCTCGTACACTTTCCTTCAGTCCTCATCCTGATCCCTAATAGTCCTCTCCCTCTTAGAAAAAGAGTGACCCTGTCCTTCAAGCCAAAGATCCAGTCTTTGTTTCCAGTCCTCCTCAACACACTCATCTAGCAACACCTTCTTCTGCCTCTCCAAAACACGGTGCAGATCTGGTCACTGAATTTCCATCACTCCCCTGGGTCCAGATTACCATCATCTCC
>JAJIBD010007460.1:0-26045 GCA_021461705.1 Cryptotis parvus | reverse complement strand
CCTGCGCTCTTCCCACCAGGTGTGTTCCCCGCGGCAGCCCTGACCACTGGGCTCCAGGAGAAACGGCTCCAGCTTTGAGGAGGGTACCCACCCCCCCCCATCGGCAGAGGAACTCCCACTGCAAGACCTCCACCCCTGACCCCTGACACCGGAACCACCCACAGACACCTCAGAAATTCAAAACCGCGCGGGACGATAATGCGTCCGCGCGAATTATATTCTATCTACCTGACATAACATTGAGCATTGTCCCCTACACTCTTTGCTATACATCCCTAGCTGCAAAGTAATTCAGACACCTACTAACTTTACTGACTAGTCACCCAGGACACTCATTTTCAACCTACGATAGTCATTATGGTAAAACAGCGCAAAAGTCCTTCAAGCTCTGCAATTGAAGTTATTAATACAGATGAGTCCAGCAATAACGATGAGCTATATAACCTCTCTGAAAAGGAATTTCGTAAGTAACTGTTAAAGATATACAAGGAAATAAAAGAAACAACGGAATACAAACTCAGTAAAGTACAAGAGGAATTGAGAGCAGAATTGAGTAAATTTTAGACCAAAGTACAAGCAGAAATGACAGATATTAAAAATGAGGTAAGTGAACTGAAAAACACAGGAGAAGGCCTCCAAAGCAGAGTAACAGCTACGGAAGAAAGAATTAGTGATCTCGAAGACGAGGTTCAGAGATTCTGTAGACAACACCAGAAGATGGAAAAAGACTCACAATCAACGAACAGACTACCAGAGAAAATCGGGATGAAGCCAAAAGGAACAACATACGCATCATTGGGGTGCCAGAAGGACAAGAAGAAAACCTTGATGAAGAAGATACTGTCAAAGCCAACATCGCTGAAAAAGTTTCCCGAACTGAAGAAAGCATGCTCCCAGATACAGGAGATCCGAAGGATACCAGCTAAAAGAAACCCCAATAAGAATACTCCAAGACACATCCGTATTAAAATGACAAAAACGATAGACAGAGATAGAATACTGAAAGCAGCAAGATAAAAAGAAGGAAATCACATACAAAGGAGCATCCCTGAGATTTACAGCAGACTTCTCAGATGAAACACTCCAAGCCCGAAAACAATGGTGGGATATAGTGAAAAGACTCAATGAACTCCAGGCCTCACCAAGAATTCTTTACCCAGCTAGACTTACTTTCAGATGCGAAGGAAAGATACACAACTTCATGGATAAACAACAACTCAAGAAATTCATAGACTCAAAACCAATTCTAAAAAGAATGATTGAAGGGTCTATTGTAAAACAAGACAACCCAAAACCACAACAAGGTTAAACAGAAAGATGGCACAAAATCCAATGACAATAATCTCGCTCAACGTCAACGGTCTAAATGCACCAATTAAGAGACACAGGGTGGCAAAATGGATTAAAAAACTGAATCCAACATTTTGCTGCCTACAAGAAACACATCTGAATAACCAGAGCAAACACAGACTCAAAGTCAAAGGCTGGAAGACCATTCTCCACGCAAACAACCCCTCCAAAAAGGTGGGTGTGGCCATACTCGTATCTGACAATATAGATTTCAGGCTGAAAAAGGTCAAAAGGGACGATGAAGGCCATTTCTTAATAATTAAGGGGTATGTATACCAGGAAGAAATCACACTGCTAAACATATATGCGCCAAACGAGGGGCAGCAAAATACTTAAAAACGACTATTAATAGACCTCAAAGAAGACATTAACAGTAGCACAATAATAGTCGGAGACTTCAACACTGCCTTATCGACTATGGATAGATCGACGAGGCTGAAACTCACCAGAGAAATACTGGACCTGAAGGAAGAAATAGAAGAAAGAGAGCTGGTTGATATATACAGGGCTTTTCATCCCAAAAAAAGCTGAATACACTTTTTTTTTCCAGTGCACATGGAACATACTCCAAGATAGACCATATACTGAGCCACAAAGCATACCTCAATAAAATAAAAAAGATTGAAATTGTGTCGACTATCTTTTCAGATCACGATGCACTGAAAATAGTAGTGAACCATACACAGAAGCAGGGAGCTAAACCAAACACCTGGAAACTAAACAGCTCACTGCTGAACAACAAATGGGTCATAGAAGAAATCAAACAGGAAATCCAAAGATTCCTAGAAACAAATGACAATGAAGATACCAACAATCAGAACTTGTGGGACACAGCAAAAGCTGTGTTAAGAGGAAAGTTCATAGCTCTGCAAGCATTCATCAGAAAAGAAAAAGGGCCCATATAAATAACCTGACCTCACAGCTGAAAATATTAGAAAAAGACCAACAAGGGAAGCCCAACCCAGGCAGAAGGAAGGAAATAGTGAAACTTAGGGAGGAAATCAATGAGCTGGAAACAAAAAAAAAACAATCCGAAAGATTAATGAAACCAAGAGCTGGTTTTTTGAAAAATCAAACAAGATTGACAAGCCACTGGCAAGACTTGTAAGGACAGGGAAAAGAGAGAACCCAAATAAACAGAATCAGAAATGAAAATGGTGACATCACAACAGAAAAAACAGAAATCAAAAAGATCATCAGAGGTTATTTTGAGAACCGGTATGCCACAAAATATGAGAACCTAGAAGAAATGGATAAATTCCTGAAGTCCTATAACCTCCCACGATTGAAACAAGAAGACCTCCAATACCTAAATAAGCCTATCACCATCGGGGAAATTGAAACAGTAATTAAAAGTCTGCCCAAACACAAAAGCCCAGGTCCAGATGGGTTCACTGGCGAATTCTACCAAACCTTTAAGGAGGACCTACTGCCAGTCCTGTTCAAGCTCTTCCAGGAAATAGAAGAAACAGAAACACTCCCCAAACAGCTTTTCACGAGGCACATATCACCCTGATACCCAGAGCAGGGAGAGACAACACAAAGAAGGAAAATTACAGACCAATCTCCTTGATGAACACAGATGCTAAGATCTTCAACAAAATACTAGCAAACAGAATCCAAAGACTCATCAAAAGATCATACATCATGACCAAGTAGGATTCATCCCGGGAATGCAAGGATGGTTCAAAATTCGCAAATCAATCAACATAATACATCACATCAATAAGAGAAAAAATAAAAACCATATGGTCCTATCGATAGATGCAGAAAAAGCATTTGACAAGATCCAGCACCCATTCATGATTAAAACCCTCCAGAAAATGGGAATTGAAGGGAAGCTTCCTCAAGATAGTCAAAGCCATCTACCAAAAGCCCACAGCGAGTATCATTCTCAATGGGGAAAAATTGAAAGCCTTCCCCTTAAGATCAGGAACACGACAAGGTTGCCCCTCTCTCACCTCTTTTTATTCAATATAGTACTGGAGGTACTCGCCATAGCAATCAGAGAAGAAAAGGACATTAAGGGCACCCAGATAGGCAAGGAAGAAATCAAGCTATCATTATTTGCAGATGACATGATATTATACCTAGAGAACCCTAAACTCTCGACCCAAAAACTCTTAGAAACAATAGATAGGTATAGTAGAGTGGCAGGGTACAAAATCAATACCCAAAAGTCGGTGGCTTTCCTATACACAAATAACGAAAGAGAAGAAAGGGATACTAAGAAATCGATTCCATTCACAGTTGTGCCACAGAAAATCAAATACCTAGGAATCAGCTTAACCAAGTGTGTAAAGGACCTATACAAAGAGAACTACAAGACACTGCTTCAAGAAATAAAAAGAGGACACGAGGAAATGGAAACACATTCCCTGCTCATGGATGGGGAGAATTAACATTGTTAAGATGGTAATACTCCCTAGAGCTTTGTACAGATTCAATGCGGTTCCTATAAGGATTCCCATGACATTCTTTAAAGAAATTGACCAAACACTTCTGAAATTCGTATGGAATAATAAGCCCCCACGGATAGCTAAAGCAATCCTTGGGAAGAAGAAGATGGGAGGCATCACCTTTCCCAACCTCAAACTGTACTACAAAGCAGCAGTAATTAAAACAGCGTGGTACTGGAATAAAAACAGACCGGTGGACCTATGGAATAGAGTTGAGTATCCTGACACCCACCCTCAAAGACATGATCAGTTAATCTTTGATAAAGGTGCAAAGAGTCCAGACTGGAGTAAGGAAAGCCTCTTCAACAAGTGGTGCTGGGAAAACTGGACAGCTACATGTAAAAAAATGAATTTGGACCTGTGTCTAACACCTTGCACAAAAATCAGTTCAAAATGGATTAAAGATCTCAATGTCAGACCTGAATCCATAAAGTACGTTGAAGAAAATATAGGAGGTTTTTCCTATATTTCCCTCCACGACATCAATGCTAAAGACATCTTCAAAGGTGAAACACCATTAACAAAGCAACTAGAAGAAAATATAAATATATGGGACTACATGAAACTGAAGAGCTTCTGCACCTCGAAAGAAACAGTGACCAAGATAGAAAGACAGTCCACAGAATGGGAAAGAATATTCACCCAATACCCATCTGATAAGGGGTTAATATCCAGGATATATCAGGCACTGGTACAGCTATATAAGAAAAAAACAGCCAACCCCATTAGAAAATGGGGAGAGGAGATGAACAGAAACTTTGACAAGGAAGAAATCTTAATGGCCAAAAGGCATATGAAAAAATGCTCATCATCACTAATCATCAGAGAGATGCAAATCAAAACGACAATGAGATATCACCTCACACCACAGAGAATGGCCCATATCCAAAAGGGTAAAAGCAACAAGTGCTGGCGTGGATGTGGGGAAAAGGGGACTCTCATACACTGTTGGTGGGAATGTCGACTTGTACAACCTTTCTGGAAAACAATATGGACATCCCTCCAAAGACTAGAAATTGAGCTCCCTTTGACCCAGCCATACCACTCCTGGGAATATACCCTGGAAAGCCAAAACGCACAGCGGAAACACAATCCGCACTTTTATTTTCATAGCAGCACTGTTCACAATAGCCAAAACCTGGAAACAACCAGTATGCCCGAGAACTGAGGACTGGATAAAGAAACTGTGGTACATCTACACAATGGAATACTATGCAGCTGTCAGAAAAAATGAAGTTATGAAATTTTGCTATAAATGGATGGATATGGAAAGAATCATGTTGAGTGAAATTAGTCAGAAGGAAAAAGAGAGACATAGAATGACTGCATTTATTTGCATGACATAAATATACTAGGTGATCTTACCAAAAGTGGAAATTACCACAAGCGTGTGGGAGTCAGAGGTTGGTTTAGATAGAGAAAGGAACATGAGTGAATAAATGTCTAAAGTTCTGATACTAACATAGAACTGAGCATTAAATACAGACAAAAAATGCAAGTGATGGCTTCTAAGTGTATGCGTGAGTGCAACCCACAATGTGTGGGAGAAGGAGGAGAGAGAGAAGGGAGAGGAGAGGAGATAAAGAACCTGCCATTTAGGCGGGATGTGGGAGGGGGAGGGAATTGGGGACATGGGTGGTGGCTGTGGGGCACTGGTGGAGGGCGGGTGCTGGAACACTATGTGACCGAAACCCCCAAGCGTGAACAACGTTGTAATTGTATATCTCACGGTGGTATAATAAAATGTTAAATACAAAAAATAAATAAATAAATAAATAAATAAATAAAAAAAATGAAAGAAACGGTTTTGCAATCTGTGGAAGCTTGTGTTCTTCCTTGAACACATCTTTCTCTCCCGTCACAGCTCTGTAAATTTCTTTCAATAAAAACTATGCTGTTTCACTAAAAATAAAATATAAAAAGGAACATAAAGTAATGACATTTGCAATAAATAAATAAATATATTTTGTTTGTAGCACACCTTCACTAAAAAACTCTGAAGGGAGTACTTCAGGCAAAGGAAAATATTGGATTGGAAACAAAATAGCCTGAAAGGAAAAACAGAGCAATAAATATGCACAAAATAGTCATTGTCTTGGAGTTGAGAATACATATAAAGATAGGTTTGAAAAAGTATGGCAATTATTCAAATGACACAAATGTATACACTGAGCTAAAAGTTTTTGACACTGAATAATGGCAAAATTCCTAACTCCGGTTGGACTTCAAAAGTCAAGGGTATAAGTACTAATCTTCACATTCATCAGTAGAGACACAAATAATAGTAATAGAACACAAAACTAAAAACACAGTGGGAAGATGGAAAATAAAAAACAACATGATTACCGGTCTATTCATTTATTTTATTTTATTTCTTTTGTTTTTGGTTTCTGGGACACACATGGAGATACTTAGAGGTTACTCTTGGTTCTTCATTCAGGAATTACTCCCAGCAGTGCTTGAGGCTTGGGGCCAAATGCATTCCAGGAATCAAGCTTAGCCATGTGCTAGATAAGCGCCCTACCCACTGAACTACTGCTCTGGCCCAAAGGTGCTATTCATTGAGATAGTGAACTCTAGAAGAGTTTTCAGAAGAGATTTAGTTGGGAATTAATGTATCTCTTCAATGTCTGATCACTTGATCACTTGAATCCCGTTATTCATCGACTTGCTTCCAGCGGGCACCAGTAACATTTCCATTGGACCCTATCACGTGCCAATGTAGCCCAATGGCATCTGGTTGATTCAGGAATATGAAGAGCCTCAAACCGTTCCTTCAGGGTCTTTACAAGGAAGTCTGACCATCTTGTAGGTGGGCGGCCACGTGATCTTTTGACATCCCGTGGGATCCAGTCGGTAACGGCTCTAGTCCAGCGGTTGTCTCCAAATCGCATTACATGTCCAGCCCATCTGATTTTCGATGCCTTGGCAAACGAGACAGCGTCCCTGATTCTGGAATAGCGATGGAGGTCAGAACTCCGGATTCCTTCCCTCACTTGAGTGAGGCGTGATATTCCAAGCATAGCTCTTTCGATTCCTCTCTGGGAGACCCAAATAGCATTCTCATCCTGCTTTCCTAGGGCCCAGGTCTCTGAGGCGTATGTTAATGCAGGGAGAATGGTGGAGTCGAAGAGATGTGCCCGGAGCAGGAGGTTCTTTGTCCTTTTAGCTATTTCTTCGATGCCTTTGAAGGCATTCCATGCCGCTCTCTTCCTCCTGCGCAGCTCAGGTTTTAGGTCATTCATCATGTTGATTTCTTGACCTAGGTACACATAACTGCTGCATTCAGAGATGTTTGTTCCATTGAGAGTGAATGGGGCCTCAGGAACTAGTTCATTCTTCATGAATATAGTTTTCTTCAGATCCAGCTGTAGACCAATCTTTCCACATTCTCGGTTAAAGTCAGCCAACATTTGCGCCACTTGGCTAATGTTTGGTGTTATTAGAACAATGTCATCAGCGAAGTGGAGGTGGTGTAGTTGCCGACCATCTATCTTCACTCCCATTCCTTCCCATTCTAATTGTCACATGATGTTCTCGAGGGTGGCACTGAAGAGTTTTGGTGAAATGGTATCACCCTGTCGAACCCCTCTTTTCACATTAATGATCACTTCTTTGTAGAATGGTGAGATCCTGGTGGTGAATCCGTAATACAGCTCACGAAGGATCTTGATGTATTGGGTTTGAACACCCTGTTTGACTAGGGCTTCGATGACTGCTTCAGTCTCCACAGAATCAAAGGCTTTCTGTAAATCAATGAACGTGAGACAGCGGCATCTTATACTCCCTACAAACCTCTATGAGCTTAGTTACTGTGTGGATATGGTCGATTGTGCTGAATCCTTTCCAGAAGCCTGCTTGCTCGCATGGTTGTCCTTCATCTAGTGTTCTGCTAATCCTGTTCAGGATGACTCATGTAAACAGCTTGTAGATGACGGACAACAGGCAGATGGGGCGATAGTTGCCAATGTCGTGAATGTCTCCCTTCTTGAACAGTAGAACTGTCCTGCTGGTTTTCCATTGAGAGGGCACCTTGCATTCGGATAGGTAGCATGTGAAGAGCCGAGCTAGTGTATTGATGAGTACTGATGGCAGATTCTTCAGGTGTTCGGGTCTGACTTTGTCTGGGCCTGGTGCTGTTCCCTTCTTTACCGGCGAGATAGCATGTTGGATTTCAGAAGGGAGAACGTTGGGAATGACATATCCATCCTGTGGAATTTGGTATGTGGGCAGGTGGATGTGGCTATCAAAGAGGTTTGAGTAGGAGTTCTGGATAATCTTCTGCATTTCCTTTCTGGAAGATGTGATAGATCCATCAGGGCGTCGGAGGGCAGTCATCTTGGTTTTATAGTTGGCGAAGGACAGGCGGGCAGTGCGAATGCTTTTCCGGCTTCTGCTGCATCTTCCAGTATTTCTGCTCTTCTGTCTTTGAGGTCTTCTTTTATTGCTTCTCTGCACCTTTTAGCAAGCTTGGACGTTAGCATTTGGTCTCCTGAGGCTCGCGCCTTGCCACGATGGTGAATGAGCTCGAGAGTTTCTGAAGACAGGCATTCTTTTGTGTCTTTCTCTCTCTCGGCATTCTTTGCACAATCATGGAGGTGCTGAACCAGTCAGTTGTATTCTTCATCGATGTCGTCAATGATGGTATCTTCCCACGTTGCTGCAAAGGTGCCAAAGAGTTCCCAGTTGGTGGTCGTTCTGGGAGTTCTCTTCTTAAACTTTGCAGCCTTTTCTCCCTGTTCCGGGAAGTAGAATTTTACATGAAGGAGACGGTGGTCCGATCCTGTTTGGAATTTGGGGATGACAGCTACATCGGTCAGACAAAACTGTCGATTGAAGATGATGTGGTCAATTTCATTGTGGAACTGTCTGCCAGGAGATTCCCATGTCCAACGTTTGGCTTCAGGTTTCTGGAACTGTGAGTTCCCATGGATGGTCTTGGTGGACATGATGAACTCAGATAGTCTCTCACCCTGTTCGTTCCATTCTAGGCCATGGGTCCCGATGTGGAGTTCTTCAGCCGATCTTCTTGGTCCTATCTTGGCATTAAAATCACCGACTATGGTCTTGTAGAAGGTGTGATCTTTTTTATAGAACTCCTCCAATTCCATGTAGAATTTCTCAATTTCATCTTCTTTGTATGTGGATGTTGGTGCGTAGACAATGAAGATAGAAATTGCTGGCAGTGGGCCACATCTCCTCAAGTGTAATCATCCTATTCGGTTTGTTAGGCATTCAAATGAATCAATGTTTAAGTCTAAGACACAGGTACATCTGGCAGAGCAGAAACCAGCTTTCCCTGTTGAACCCCCTGCATTCCATGGACCACGAGAGCAACTTCCGACCCGAGTCCACCATCCTGATGGAGCCTCGGAGGAGCCCAGAGAAACCCCACACCTTGCTGGCAGCCATCTTCACAATCCACACTCTGCAGCAGGTAAGATCTCCACCCAGCAGATTAATCCAGTCTCCAGCCTGCAGATTAATCCAGTGTCCAGCCTGGGATGTCAGAAACCCAGCCTACAAGGACCCACCACGCAGAGACCCACCCTTCAGAGGAGAGTATTTCGAGCCCAGGAATGCTTGAGCCTAAGACACAGGTACACCCAGCAGAGCAGAAATCAGCTTTCCCCGTTACGCGTGGCATCAAATTACCGTAAATATTCTACCCCCCCCTCTGAGAGAGCCCCACAATGTAATGAGAATATAGCGCCCGCATGGCAGAGCCTGACAAGCTGTCCGATGCATGTTCGATATGCCAAATCCAGTAACAAAAATGTTTATTTTCCTGACCCCGAAAGAGCCCTTAATATGGCAGCAGTAAGAAAGGCAAACAAGCAGTGCCTGAAAAAATTTCATGGCCATCCTAGGCTGCCAAAACGAAGAAGGACTAAAATTACTGTCTGTACTTTTAATGCACGTGCGCTGGCATCGGAAGCATATATTGAGGATCTGATGCTGCAAGCGCAAAAGATCAAGTACGACATCATTGGTCTGACTGAGACGAGGAGGCGTCAGTTGCATCATGCTGTATTTGACACTGGAGAAGAATTGTTCCTTGGAACATGCAACGAAAAGAGGCATTGGTGGTGTTGGTGTCCTTGTCAACATGAACATGGCCGTAAACATTGATATAATGTCTGAACTTACTTTGTTTTTTCTTTTTGGGTCACACCTGGCAATGCGCAGGTGTTGCTCCTGGCTCTGCACTCAGGAATTACTCCTGGAGGTGCTTGGGGACCATATGGGATGCCGGGGAATCGAACCCAGGTCGGCAGCATGCAAGACAAATGCCCTCCCTGCTGTGCTGAGCTCTACCCCCAAACTTACTTTGTATCATCCTTTGGATCATATGGTTCTAGTAGTATTCATGTTTGTGGTACTGATGTGCAGTTCCAGTTTACTTCCTATTGACCATTTCTCCCGTGACTCTGTCACCTCTGGTCTGACATTCTGTCCTTCCTAACCTATCCCCAGTTATTTGTTAATGGATAGTTAGAGTTTTATTACATACTGTTACCTCCCTTGGCACCACTCACACACTGGACATGTTCCACCTACATTTATACATCACTTCCAAGCAACCAAAAATTGTCTTTACCCCACTCCCTCAAACCTGTCATTCTAAGATCCGTATGGACTCCAGTACCCAAAGTCATAATCAACTGATATTGTCCCTACCCTGAACTTGTTTCTTTAAATGCAACAGAGAGGTGAGCTCATCCTGTATTTGTCCTTTTCCTTTTGGCTTATGTCACTCAGCATGATGCTGTTCTATTCCAGCCATGTTGCCACTAACTGCATGGATTTACTGTTTTCTGGTAACTGCACGGTATACCATGACTTCTTTATTCATTTATCTGTTGTTGGATATTTGGCTTGCTTCCATGCCTCAGCTATTTTAGTAAAAGCTGCAAAGATCAAAGGTGTGCGATATATTCTGAAATTAGTGTTTTTGTATTTGGGTGGGAGAAACCAAGAAGAGGGCTAACTGTGATAGAAAATAATGGGAGCTTTATTCTCCCCTTTCTGAAATCTCTATATTATTTTCCACAGAGGCTGGATCATTCCCATATGTGAATGCGGGGTCCTTTGTCTCCACACCCTCACCCTATCTGTTGTCTTCCATTGCTTTATATGTATATTTCCATACCTCTTTGTCATTTTGATTTGTGTTTCCCCGATACTAAATGATAATGGATACCTTTACATATGCTTATTCACCACCCTCTGTGGTGGAAGTGTCTATTCATCTTTTCTCCCCATGGGGTTATTGATGGGGTTATTGGTTTTATTATTGCTGAGTTTTGTGTGTGCTTTATAGATTTGGGATGTCAGTCCTTTATCCTGGCCTTTATGTGCAAATATCTTCTTCCAGTCAGTGAAGTGTACTTTCATTTGAGTTTCTTTTGTTATGTGGGAACTTTGTGGTCTCATCTAGTTCCACTTGCTTATTTTAATTTTTGTTATCATTCCCAGTTGCCTTGAGACGGTTGAGGATCCCTTAGATGTCCAGATCTTGGAGAGCACTGCCCGTACTTTTTTCTCACTACATTTTATGGTTTCTGGTCTATTCTCTAGGACTTTGATCCATGAACAATTTTTAATCTGCATCTCTACACTATCACTATTTTGAGGCATCTGCTTTCCATACAGCTGAAGACATATTCAATTTGTCTAGATTAGTTTATCTGGCCTTCTCAGTTGCTTAAAGGTAGAAAATTCCCAGGAGAAATCACATGGAATTGAAAAAATAAGCTACCAATAAGCTACTTATAAACCAAAGCTACATTAATAAGAAAAAATTAGGGTTCCCTTCCTCCCTTCCTTCCTTTCTTCCTCCTCCCTCCTCCTCCCTCCCTCCCTCCTTCCTTCCTTCCTTCCTTCCTTCCTTTCTTCTTCCTTCCTTCCTTCCTTTCCTTCCTTTCTTCCTTCCTTCCTTCCCTTCCTTCCTTCCTTCCTTCCTTCCTTCCTTCCTTTCCTTCCTTCCTTCCTTCCTTCCTTTCCTTCCTTCCTTCCTTCCTTTCTTCCTCCCTCCCTCCCTCCCCTCCCTTTCCTCCCTTCCTTCCTTCCTTCCTTCTTTCCTTCCTTTCTTCCTCCCTCCCTCCCTCCCTCCCTCCTCCCCTCCCTCCCTCCCTCCCTTCCTTCCTTCCTTCCTTCCTTCCTTCCTTCCTTCCTTCCTTCCTTCCTTCCTTCCTTCCTTCCTTTCTTCCTTCCTTCCTTCCTTCCTTCCTTCCTTCCTATCTGTATTTTTTGTCCTTTTCTTGGGGAATCACACCTGGAGATGCTCAGTGGTTACTCCTGGGAGTGTATGGGATACCGGGATTGAACCTGGGTCTGCTGTGTGCAAGGCAGACACGTTACCTGCTGTACTATCTCTCTGGCCCCCTGATTGATCTAAGTTTCAATCAACCAACTGACCAAGGAACTAAGCAAAGAAATTGCTAGAGCCATTTGCCTTTCTGTAAACCAGTATAATCTGAGTGTGCATCCTGATTGAAAAAGTCCCACTAACCTAGTTTACATTCTTAGCTAGTTAGTCTAATAAATGCCATTAGAATCTCTCCTCCCTATTCTCTTGGTTTCTGCTAATACAAATGACAATACCTTGCAATTCTTGCAAGTTATTTTCTTCCTCAACCCTTGCCTATTCCTTTTCTGGGGAAAAGTTATCGTCAACTATCAAGAACCAGGAACTTCCCAGCTTTCGAATAGTCTGGTTGCTGTCTCAGAATGTTTAATAGAACAGAGATAGCAAAGTCTAGCTTTACAGTTTGAGGGTCCAGAATCCAAGGAAAACATAAAGCAACGGATCTCAAAGGGGAGAGATTTTGCCACCTGGGTATCTATGGCAATGACTGAAGAATTTTTTTTCTTCTGTTTGAGATGAGGAATACTACTCGTTTCTGTAACTTAAGAGGCCAGGATGCAGTTCAACACCATATACAGTACATGGAATGGTTAGGCTGCAAACGCCAATAATTCTGGACGAGGAAGCCCAGATAGGGAGGGAGTTTGTGACTGTGTAGGGTTCATGAGGAGCCCAAGCGATGCCCAAAAAACCCGGCCTCATCTCCGACGGCTGATGAATTTATCCTGATTTCAGTTTCAGAGAGCACTTACTAAGGACCTTCCCTGGATCATTATCATGCTTCGGAACAGCTCCTTAGAAAGAATAACTGAGCTGAGGGAGATTCTTGGCCTACATCAGTGCAAGTGGGAGCCTCACGCAGGGGCTGGCAGAACCGGGGCTGTCCCGGTGGCACTGTGGGGTCCCTCCCCAGCAGGCTCCTCTTTCAGCAGCCTGGCTGGAGCTCTCTGTCCTCCCTGGCACTGCAGTCACCACAGCCCACCCCCTGCTGAGCAGGGGGCTGCTTTCTTTTCTTTCAAACTGGGCTGTGTTAGGGGCTGAGTGGGGGAAAGCAAGCAATTATGGCTTCTTTCTTTTCCCAGCAGTAACCCGCACAAAAGGAAAACCGTTTCTACAGGCGGGGTGCCAGGCGTGGCTGTGAAGGGCTCTTACCCACATGACGCAATGATTGCCAAATAGGGGGTCTTGCATTTCTCAGCAGCTGGTTTCCTCGCCACCTGTGTCATCACTCGAGGCTCTCGTCCTAGTCACCGAGAGGGTGGTCTAGGAAGCCCCCACCCCAGTTTGGTCAGGCTCCTGGGGCCCAACACATTGCAAACATTTGCGTGCGTGCATCCGGCCTCCCTCTGCCTTTCCAAGTCCAGCCATATGCTGGCTCCTGGAATCTTGCATAGCTTGAAAAGGAAACTTTTCATTTCCTCTGGCACTAATGAGCCCTGGGAAGCTGGGGCCAGTGATGTTTCTCCACGTCTCAGCACTGCCTGGCAAGCGGGAGGCCAATGGGTTTGGAAGCTGTTGCAGGGGTGGCTCAGGCCCCGTGGAAGCGATTTCCTCCCTGTGATTACCCATGAAGCCGTGAAGGGCTTCTCTCCCACATTTAAACAGTGGCTCATTTTATGGTGCTGGACGCCAGCAGCAAAGCCAGGGGAAGAGAAGTTTACTGCACCTTCACTTGTAGAGCAAATTGAATTACTATCGATGAGAAGTATTTCTCCTTGGGAGGAAACTTCCCCGTGCCTGATGGGCAGAGGCTTGTGGGTTTAAAAGTAAATACCATAATAACATTTATCGAGATGAAGCTGCCAACACTTCCTCTTCCAGAGCAGATTAATTTTGGCAGTCATCTTTCTAATGCAGGGGCAAGAGACGCAGTCTACGACCTTGGGGACTGTCTAGAGAAGAAGAGACAAATGCACACACGCGCCCTGGTTGTGTTGCTGCTTTGGCTCTTCGGTCCTCCCCATTCTTATCTTGATGTTACAAACTCGTGTCCAGGTGCACACACGCTGGCGCCGTGGGTCTGGGCTTGACCTATTTTGGCTTCTGATTTTGTGTGTGCACTTTTCCTCCCCTGGAACAGAGACTCACACAGGAGATAGAATCACCATAGCTGGTGAATGCTGAGTTTCTTTGCAGCTCAGACACTTTTACTGTGTTAACTTGATCGGGACTCACTTAGCTTTAACTCAGAGATGAAGGTTTTAGGTGAGTTCAGTGTCAAAGGAGGAAGCAGAACAGAAAGGAAGTAGCAGAGCAAGGACCTGAACCCAGGCTTTTGGGGTCCTGATTTGCACAGCGAGTGCCTTACATGAGGCCTTGCTCGACTCAACTACCCTTTCTGAGGAAACTACATGCTCCGACAGGACATGTAAGCTGCAGGGTGGGCACAGGACCTAGAAGGTGGAAGTGGTGGAGATTAAGAGACGGGCAGGCAACAAATTTATCCTTATTTTTAGCAAAGGAGTCCCAGTCACTGACCTGAGCAGAAATGACTTCGTGAGGATGTTGGACTTCTCTGCTCTCCTTGATTGGGAGATCAAACAAGCCAACACGATGCCAAATCAAAGATTGAACTTCTAACAGAATTGGCTCCACAAAGCACCTTCTCACCCTCAGGAAGTTGCCTACACTTCACCTATGAATGCATTTGGTGAAACCAACGTGGAACTGCCAATGTTCAACTGGTTGCCTCCCTGCCAAAACATGAAGCTCCTGTGATCCAGCCACTTTTGTGTTTATGATTATTGACGAAACATCTTTTATGGTCGCAGGCAATCGTGGGGTGTGATTTTCCTCTTCTGCTATTTGGTCATGTTTCATATTTTATGGGTCTTTATTTATAGTGCTCTATAAAACCGAAAAACAGTTGGTTTTCTTGTCATTTTTGCCCCTTTTTGAGGTTGCCTTTTGTGACTGACAAAAGAAAATCACATGGAGGAGAAGATTCTATTTACAATAATGAGGGAAATTGAATTTACAAAACATAGTAAAATATTAGAACCATTCCTTTATGCAATCAATAGTTGGTTTGCTCTCCCCACCCCCCTCCCCTCCCCCCCACTTACAGACATGGGGCAGAGCTGCTACTGGCTCTCCCTATGCCCAGCCACTCACGAGGTGCCTCGGGAGGGATGGCGGATTCTAGCCCTGGCCCCCCCACCCCAGCAGAGCCGCACAACAAGCCAGATGACCCCCCCCACCGCCACCACTCCATCGGGCTGACATTTTCCACATCCAGACTTCCCTCTCATCAGAACTCCACCCAGTGACAGCCTATCACAGCCCAGATCATCGACACCTATCCTGCAGCAGTTTTTTTTCAATCCGGCCCAGGTATGCTGATCCAGAGACTTACAGACATGGGGCAGAGCTGCTACTTTCTCTCCCTGTGCCCATACGCTCACGAGGCGCCCGAGAGGGATGGCAGGTTCTAGCCCTGGCCCGCCACCCCAACAGAGCCACACAACAAGCCAGATGACCCCCCACTCCATTGGGCTGCCATTTTCCACATCCAGACTTTCCTCTCGTCAGAACTCCACCCAGCGACAGCCTATCACATCCCATCTTGCGCGGTTGCTTGTGGCCTCATGGTTCACCTATAAATGCTATATTTAGAGGTTACTACAAAGGGTATGCCACCTGCACGGCAAGCCTGGCAAGCTGCCTGTGTTTCATTTGATATGCCAAATGCCAGTAACAATTATATTAGTTCATTCCCATGACCTAATATAATGGTTTGAGACTCTTTATGTTCCTGGAGCGAGCAGATGCCCTTGGGTTCTACTAGCCTGAGACAGGACATATGAAGATATTACTGGTGCCCACTCGAGCAAATAGATGATCAACGGGAGGATAGTGATAGTGATAGTGATAGTGATAGTGATAGTGATAGCTCTCCCCACCCCCACCCCTCTTGGCTATTTTGTGGGGGCAAGCCTCCCAAGCAGAGTTCAGGGATACTGAGGTCATTCTTGATGACTCGTGACCAAGTTTCCTGGTGGTTTAAAGTGAGGATGAGAGGAAGTACTTGGCATCTGGTGGTGCCGAGGTTCTAGGGCACCTTCAGAGCTGAGAGTGTGCAGTGCCAGGGTTCAAACCAGGGGCATCAACACATAAGTCTCACCCTGAGCTCCTGGGCTGTCTCTACAGTGTCTCCAGGAAAAGAGAAAGAGAGAGAAAGGGAAAGAAATAAAGAACCTGCCATGGAGGTGGGCTGGGGGAGGGGGAGGGAACCTGGGACGTTGGTGGTGGGAGATGGGCACTGGAACACTGTATGACCAAAACCCAAATATGAACTTTTTAATTGCATATCTTTGTAATTGTATATATCACAGTGGTATAATAAAATACTTAAAAAGTAAAACAAAAAGTTGGTCCAGTTTCAAAGCTAGCTCATTCCATGGAACCACTTACCTCTCACTTGTCATCTTGTTCCGCCTCCTGTTGTTAGATAAATGGAAACCCTTTGAATCTCAATGTCAACTTTCTTCTCTGCTTAGTGAAGACTGAAAAGTGGGATTTTATTCTGTTTGTGTCAGAAAAGAAACACCTAAAAAAGAGAAGTGATAGGGAGAATTTTAATGTAAGTGGACGTTGTTAGATGCTTCAATTAGAATGCCTGTCCTATCTCAATAGTTTGCCTTTTGCTTCAATTTACTTTTTTTATCTTTTTAGTGAAACTGGTACGTATGAATCTGTACCTTTTTTCTTTTCCTTTCAACACCAGCTTCCTTCTCTTTTGCTCTTTCTATCCCTAGCAAACACAATTCTACTTTTCATCCTTATGAATTTAACTTTGCTACATGACCTTGCTTTATGAAGTTGACTTTCATATGAAAGGAACTATATAAAATATTTGTCCATTTTCATATGACATTTTACTTGCTTTAATGTCATCAAGATTTATTTATTTATAGTTTGTGTTAGAATGTCCTTTATAGGTCTGAATGAAACTATGCAGTATGAATATGTATATGCCGCGTTGTGGGGGAGAGATTCCGGTAGGTGCTCTAGAGGCTCAGGTCTGAGCACAGCAATGTTGGGCGATGGTGGAGGAAATTCGACCCCGGTGAAGGATGTGGTGTGGGAATGTGTTAAGTAAGAAACACTATCATTAACAGTATTAATTACAGCATTAACAGTGTCTAAAATAAAAATTTAGAAAGTAATTTTAAAAAGATCTTGCATGACACTTCGTTCTGAGCTGCCACTATTTTTTCATAATAAAATAGTGCCTATGATCTTCCTGGATGAATGGAAATGGACGTATTTGAGTTTGTTGATAATATGGTAAAATCCCATTCCTGAAGAGCTCTGTCAAGTTGCATTCCCAACAGCAATTCTCACCAGCATGCTTTCCAATAGTTATATTGTGTTTTAATTATATAATTATGTTATAATTACATTATAATTGTAGACTAATTTGTTAGAGAGCACTATTACTTGCTTTAATTTTCTCTTTCTCTAACTCATAGACACACACTTGAATAGTTTACCATATGCTTATTTATTATCAGCGTTTGTGTCTTTTTGTAAAAGCCTCTTTGGTTTTGTCCAATCACCGGATGAATTCATAACTTTTCCCAAATGTGTGCCAACATAGGGTCATTTTAAAAGACATATGAGGTGCTGAAGAGATAGTACAGTGGGTAGAGCACTTGCCTTGCACACAGTCAACCTGTGTTCAATCCCTGGTGTTCCATATGGTCCCCTGAGCCTGTCAGAAGTGATCCCTGAGTGTGGAACCAGGAATAAATCGTGAGCATTGCCAGGGGTGGTCCTCCCAATAAACAAAACATATATACAAATAGAACTTTGTTGGAAAGAAATTCACCTTGGAGTGAATGTAGCCTTGGGAGAAATGTCACAGATTGAGTGAGTTATTCTGCTTCTCTACATCTGTGTTCAACTTTGTTATATCCTGGTCAAATGAGATAATTTTGACAACTACAAAAATGTGATCTTGGAGAAGGAGAATAGAGATCTTGAAATACATGTGCTCCTGATCAGAGAAACCAGTCAATGCTTCTTTTTTTAGTATCAGGTGGACACTTCAAGTTTCCTTCCAATTCAAAGTTTGAGACTTGTATAATAAAATGTATGTGGTATGTATGTAAGTTGTATGTGTACATGTCTACCACCTCTTTACATACTTTATCTGCCATCCATCTATTACCTATCTATTGAACCTATTATCTGTCCCAGCCTTTAGCAGTGATTCTTAGAGCAGAGCCAGAGTTATTCTATACACAGCCTTTCTGGCTTCACACCTATTTCTCGCCTAATTTCCCCATCTCTGCCTTTTCTTTCCAATGTCATTTTTTTTCTGCTGATGAATCACTTCTGGTTTTGACTTACCCTTCAGCTATAACTTTAAATCTTGATTTCTGGAAGAGGATCTCTTCAGGGACTCCCGGACCCTTCAGGAGCTATGGCAGAGTGACTGTCTCCAGGGTTGACAGAAGAGGGCTCGGCCCTGCCTCTCCAATAGGGCGCTGAGGTGAGAGTCAATGTACAGAAAAAGTGATACACCTGGATAGGAAACTTTCAAATCATAGTGAAACCAATTGGTTGTCATGAATTATATTTTATTTTAAATCTCTTAAAATATTTTTGGGAGGGCAGAAAGATAGCATGGGTGTTAAGCACATGCTTTATATCCCGCCAAACTGCATTTGAATCCTGGACATCACATATGGTCCCCAGAGTACCATGAGGAGAACAAATAGGTATTAAAAAATAAAATAAATATAATTAAGAAGCATTTAAATAGGAATAGCCCCTGAGCACTTTTGGGTATGGACTCTAAAACCATATGGCCCCAACACACACACACACACACACACACACATACACACATCATTTTTTAAAAAATTTTTTTTATTATACCACCGTGAAACATACAATTACAAAGGTGTTCATAATTGGTTCTTGGTAATACAGTATTCCAGCACCCATCCCTCCACCAGTGCCCCATTTCCACCACCAATGTACCCCCCCTTCCTCCCCCCAGGCCGCCTTAATAGCAGGTACCCCAGTTTCCTCTCTTTCTCTCTCTATCTCTCTCTCTGTCTCTGCATCTCTCTCCCTCTTATTTTACACATTGTGGCTAGCCCTGCAGATATTTAGAGTTTATCACTTAAGTCTGTGTATATTCAGTGGTGAGTTTTAATCTGCCATTACCATTTCCCACACTTAGTAAAACACTGGTATCTATTTATATCCTATTAATGAATGCAGTCATTCTATATCTGTCCTTTTCCTTCTGACTAATTTCACTCAGCATGATAGACTCCATGTCCATCCATTTGCAGGTAAATTTCATAATTTCATCTTTTCTGACAGCCGCATAGTATTCCATAGTGTAGATGAACCACAGTTTCTTTAGCCTGTCACACATCATTTTGGTAGATGAGAAATCTCCTTCTCTTTTTTCTTGCAAGTTGTTTTTTATTTACAATGCCAACTTTTAATAGGTCACTAAAGTCAACTAGACAATAAACTGGGCTGAAATTGCTCTACAAAAGAGGGAAATGTCCAAAATGCCACTTCCTGTAGAGAACCCATAGTTCAGTTTTATTCAGAGCAAAAAAAAAAAAGAAAAAAAAAAAGCCTTTTGATCATGTAAGAGACTCAAGCCTTAGGTCTGGAATCCGTCCTCAAACTACACTTGCAATGAATATTCTGCTAATACAATATTAGCTATAAAAGACAATATTCTGCTAATAAGATTAGCCGCTGGCTTTGTCTACTGCTTGTCTAATATTAACGATTATAAACAGAGCAACTAGCACTGGGAACGATCCTTACAGCGTTATAGTGTCGGGCAAGCATTTCACTTCTCTTCACACCACTGGTTCTCCTGTGTACCTGGGCTGCCTCTTCTTCAGTAAAGTCTTTTTGATATTGAAGGTCTTACAAATCTCCTCAGGTGTTTCCCCCTTAATCATATTGGCAACAGTCTTGCATGTAACATCAAGCAAACCTTCGATGTCAAAGTAGTTTGCAGCCAGAATATGTTCAAAAGTGTTCCTTGGTCCACTTTCAGGATTTCTTGGGCCCAAAGAGGGATCTTGTCTGTTTGCTTTTTTTTGTTCTGACCATCCTCGGCGGAACGGGGTCATGCTTGTGGTGGGTGCACCGCTGAGCACCCCTTTGGGGGTCATGATTGTGGTGGATGCACCGCCGAGCACCACTTTTTTAGTCTCGCTGCATTAACATTTGCTAGAGGAACTGGGTCATCATCTCCTTCATCATCCATTTCCAAATCTTCCAACATGGTTTTGATAGTTACAGATGGTTCGGCAATTTCCACATCCCCTTCAAATATCTCCCCATCAGAACTCTGCAACTTAATAGAAGCTCTGACGTTTGGCCAAGAGGTGGTGGGTTGGAGGCTGAAGAGAGCTGGCCACGTCAGCAGAAGAGAAAGGCGGTGAACAAGACCACTACCAAGAAATCTCCTTTTCTATTATTTCAAAGCTATGATAAAGTCTCAGCATTGAAAATGTTGTCAAATAAGAACAAGGTAAGGTCTTTTGTCCAGAGCCCATCTGCTGGTCCTATCTTTCTCTTATCTACTTGTTATGGTTTTTTGACATTTTAAAAGTAAAACTTATTAGACCTATAGATCAATAAAGCAAGAGATATTTAGGTTAAAAATTTAATATTGTTGGATATTCAAATTTTTAATTTCATAGCTTTTGCAAAAAAATTTACCTTTAACTAAACAGTCCTAACTTTGTAGTAATTTCTCTTCCTAGCAGTATATTTTCATATATCCACTGGCTTCCTTTCCAACATAAATCCATTTATTTCAAGTTCTCAACACAGCTGAGCTTCTTTATCAATTGCTAATTATCACTCACACTGTGCAGAAACACATTTCCTCTGTATTCATGACATAGTGCTTCCATAATCTCAGCCTCACAGTGACTCTTCCAACAGAGAAAGGTCTATAAACCAAGTAGTTGTAATAAAACAATTCTCCACTAAACCTGAAGTAAAATAAAAGGTTATGACTTATTTGGGGATATTGTTCTTAAAAAGAGATGGTGCAAGTTTGATACATTATCTCTCCAGTTTATAGCAGTTTGAGAATATGAATATATGAAAAGCATAATTTACATAATTTACGGCATTTAATTAAGAATGGACAGCTGTTTGCAATGGTCTGGAATCTAATTGTGTCATTCAGAATGAATTATTTCCCACTTATCTCTACACGATTCTCCAAGTTAGGAAAATCACATGCTTTTTAGCTTCAAGCACAGAAAAATGTGGGGAACTGATAAAATGCAATGCAAAGTAGTTGATCTCAAAGAAGAATTCCGTTTGGAGAGTAGTACCTTTTTATCTCAGATACAAGTTACAATGATTAAAATGAAACCTAAAGAACATGAACTAAGCATTTGAAAAGGATGTAGAGGAGAAAAAAAACAATGTTCTGATAGAGGAAACAAAAATAACAACAACTGTAATGGCACTAAGATGTTTGAAATGATCAAAATAAAAGAAAGTTTTGTAAAGATGAATTTAGTAGAGAAAACTGGGGGAAGAGTTAGATTGTGCATGGTGTTTGCATACGTAATTTAGTTTGGAGTATAAGTAGGTAAAGTTGGACTTTGGTGTGAGGTTGAAGGGCTGGATTTTAACCAGAAAGTAGCTGTATTTTGTGTCAAAATGTTTTTTTGAATGCTGCATGAGAAATGTCAAAAACAGACAAAGACTGAAAGCTCATCATGCAGTGGGGTTTCTGGAGCGGGCAGACATTGGACAGGTCTTTTCTGGTCCTTCCTGACCAGGAGCTGGGCTACAAGGGGCATAGTGGGATGCTGTCGGTGGCTGGATGGAGAGTCATTGAACTGATGGACCTGGAGACAGACAAGAGGGGAAGTGAAGGGCAGGACAGACTGAAGCCTGGGTCCTATGGGCTGCACCACTTCTAAGCCCATAATGTAGGAATATGGAGGGGAAGGGGGCCTGAGATGAGCCAGTCTCGCGCATATGAATAAAGTGGACAGAGCCTGTAAGTAACGAACATGATTCTGAGACCCCGGAATTAAGGCATGGATAACTCAAGAAGGGTTAGCGTGAGGTTGGGAATTGTAACCAAGGGAGTTGTCTGGGAATAAAGTATAGGGTGGGGAGAATGGAAGGTCCTAAAGAACCCTAATACCTAATAGATAATGGGGAAGGAAGGAGATTTTGAAGGAGTCAGAGGGTTAAGTGGCAGGAAATCAAGCAGCTCTTTTCAGAGAAATGCAAAGGAGAGATTTTCCAAAGGAAAATAGACATGGAGCCGAAATATATTTAATTTTTTTAAAAAGTCAAGTTTTCCAGGTAATTTTTAACATTCATGTGTTCTAGTAACATATTCACATTAAAATTTATCCTGTTATCTTCTTTTTGGTGAGTAATTTTATGAATGATAATAATATAATTCTCAAATCAATCTAGGGAGGTGGATATTTTCCTATTTTGTTTTAACTTTCTCAGAAAACATTTATTTATCTTAAAATTATTTTTGAACTAAGTATGTTTTAATGTTTAGATGAAAGGGCATGCCCCCAAATAACAAATAAATGAACTGGTGTTTATTATGAAAGATACTTCATACAGGTTTTTAAAGATGCCAGCTTGGTAAATAATAATAATTCATCACAAGTGACCTCATTACAAGTGATGAATGCAAATCTTTAATATGATTTCAAGAAAGTAGTATTCTGGGTCCAATGGGAGCTCAATTTCTAAGCTTTGGAGGAATGTCCATATTGTTTTCCGCGAGGGCTGGGCCAGTTGCCTTCATGGGGAGCACTTTCAACCCTCATCCTATACCCCTCTGTTCATCTAAAAAAAAATTACTCTTCCTTGGGGCCGGAGCGATAGCCCAGTGGGTAGGGCGTTTGCCTTGCACGCGGCCGGCCTGTGCCGGTCTGGGTTCGATCCCCAGCATCCCATATGGTCCTCCGAGAACCACCAGAAGTGATTCCTGAGTGCAGAGCCAGGAGAAACCCCTGAGCATTGCTGGGTGTGACTCCAAAAAGCAAAAAAAATTACTCTTCCTTTATGACATCACTTTATATGTCAAGTCACTCCCTTCCTGGTCTGAAGTAAGCCACTTCTTTAGGGAGTTGTGATTCCTTGTGCTGATGGGAATAGAAGAACAAGATCTGATTGTTCATTGCTAATTTAGGTAATGTTTCTAGCCTTATCAGTGGTTATAATAGAATATATTTTTAAAATAATGAATTTTATTAATTTTATCATTTTAACTTTATCCTAAAATAGATAAAAATAATTTTATTAGCAATAATACTGTATGATTCTTGAATAAAAACAATAAATAAAGTTGATACATTTTATGATCCAGTTATCTTTCTTGGTAAGAGAGAGAAGGGACCAATTTGCCAATAGTAGTTGGAAATGGTAACACTAGACTAGAAGAGAGTATTGAAAGTATATCAAAGGATGTTCATGATGACCCCTCAGTGTTTGTATCGCAAACCACAATGCGCCAAAAAAGAGAAAAAGAGTGAGAGAGAGAAGGGAAGTGGCTGCCATAGAGGCAGGAAACTGGGGACATTGGTGGTGGGACATATGCACTGGTGGAGGGAAGGGTGCTGGAACACTGTGTGGCTGAAACCCAATCCTGAACAGCTTTGTAATGGTCTCACAGTGATATAATAAAATGAAAAAGAAAATGCTCCCATGGGCCAGTCATAACTATTCGAAGGTAAAATTCCTTTTAGTTGACCTAGAAAGTTCATATGTGTACAAATTCATGAGTTTATGATAATGTTTTTCTTGGAGTTGCTGGAAAAGAATCTTGAATCTTTGACAAGAGCAGAATTACTCAGAGTATATGAACATACAATTAGCACATCCGAAGGATTTGAATTTTCTACGGGGAACTGGGGAAGGACAAGTAGGAAAGTGTCTGAAATGCCTTAAAAGTTTCCTTCGGAGATGATAACGGAAAAAGGAAAAAGTTGAGAGCACTGGGGTGTGCTGCCAAATTGGTATATTCCAGAAACAGGCCATCTTACACTGTTACTCAGGAGAAATTTCAGCTCTCTCATGAAGTCCTCTAACTCAGAAAAAAATTCAGACCACTTCTAAGTATTTTTGCTTTATTTTGGTTTTGTTTCTGTCTTCTGGGACACACCTGGCATTGCTCAAAGCTTACTCCTCACTCTGTGCTCAGGGGTCACCCCTGGCAGGCTGGGGGAACCATTCAAGTTTTTTTTATTATTATTATTATTATTATTATTATCATCATCATTATCATCATTATTATTATTATTCACTCTATCACTGTATCACTGTCTTCCCCATTGTTCATCGATTTGCTCGAGTGGGCACTGGTAACATCTCCATTAGTCCTGTCACAAGCAAGTGCAACCCAAGGGCATCTACTTGCTCCAGGGACAGGAGGAGCCCGAAACCATTCTTCAGGTCATGGAACTGAGGTCCATAATTGTTACTAGTTTTTGGCATAACTGGCAATTAAAACATGGGTAGCTTGCCAGGCTTTACCGTGTAGGTGGTATAGTCTCAGTAGAAGGGTCTCAATTTGAGCATTTACTGATGAAACTTAAAGGGGGGAAGATCAGGTTTTCTCTTGGATGGAGCTCTGAGGAACTGTAGTCTGGATGTTGAGAATGACTGACTGCATGATGTGTGGTTTTGCTCTGGCTTCTTGCTAGGTTTTCTGTTATCAGTTAACACCTGTCTAGAACTGTTTACTATGTATAAATGTGGAAAGAACTTGGGAAGAACCTTATGCTAAAATCAGCATTCTCTAAAAAAATATCATGCAGCCGCTTTGCGGCTGGGGCCAAGGGACCTGTGGGTCTGGCGTGGGTGGGTCTCTTCCGGGGCAACTAGCATGGAGGTGGAGGAAAGGGCAGGGCCCAAAACTCCATTCCGAGTCGGGCCAGCATGGTCTCTCCCCTGCTCATGAGAGCAAACCCTTGGAGCAATGTTGGACTCGGCCAGGGGATGGCCAAGCCCCCTTACCGGGAGGTCAGCTCCATGGGTTGCTTCCACATGGGGCCGGCCGAGCAGCGCAGCTGTGGGTCTGAAGTGGATGGGTCTGGATCTCTTCTGAGGTTGCAAATTAGCTGAGTCTGGCGTGGGTGGGTCTCTCTTCTCGGGGCAACTGGCATGGAGGTGGCTAGGGGATGCTCTTGTTCTATGCTTGCTTTTAGGTCCCCCAGTGAGGCTCAGGGTTAATCTTGATTGTGTTTGGGAACCACTCCTGGTCGTGCTCAGGCAACTAAATTCAGTGCCAGGGATCAAATCAGGGTCCGCCCGCATGCAAGACAAATGCCTTAACCCCCACCCTGTCTCTGTCCCCGTTGCTCCCATTTGTTTCATTTTGACAGAGGAACCCGGTAGGGTCCCCCCTAACTGTATCTACTTCTGCTGTTAGCAACTGCATTTTTCCACTTTGCCATCTTAACTTTGCCACTGAATTTTCAAAGCTCTTTTCCATCCCGTGCAGCCACGGGATAATAAAAACTCTGGTTATTATCATCCTCTTGTTTGTCTCAGTTCAGTTTTGCCTCATGAATATTCCGCAGGTGTTTTGGAAATAGCCAGGCCTTCTTGCATTCTACAGAAGATGCCAAATAATTACTGTGAGGTTCATCGGTGTAATGCAGAGCATTCATCAAAGATGTTTCTCCATTGATCTTTTGAGATTTGAAGAAGTGTTTTTTGTTGGTGCTAATCCTCAAACAAGGCAGCATCTTCCATGTAGTGCTTTGAGGGGAGAAGGCTAGAGTAGGCACTGAGTCTCTGTCTGTCCCTGGTGCGATCCAAATATTCTCCCTGAACCCTCAGTTGGACAAAGATGCTGT